>CM054112.1:158411336-158711510 GCA_028673005.1 Tanypteryx hageni
GCACTGAACCTACCAATTGGTCCGCAAGAAGAAGAACCGTTTTCAAGGTGAATCTGCGTGAACAAAAATTAAATAGATCCTCAAGAGAAGGGCCAAGAAGTTCCATCACCATAACGTTGTAATCCCCTTCGGAGCCACACCACTTGATCATTGGAATTCCAACTGTCAAGGGAATAATTGTAAGAAAAGGAAACCATAACGCGTTTTCAACAGTATGCAATGAAAAAAACAGCCGTACCTCCTCCCTGCATTATCTTGTATATTCTTGATTCCATATACAGTTGGGGGTGCCTTGTTTTTATGCATTCTAATTTTATGGCGACCTCCTCGCCTGTGGAAATATTAGTGCCTGCAAAGGAAAAAGTATCCAAGAGGTTCAATATTTGCTTTCTAACGAAATGTCCGCTTGCTTTTAATCAATAAGAATGTTTAAATAGATATGTAACTTAAAATTCTTTAAATATAAGCAATAAATAAATAAGATGCTACAATTCAATAATGTAAAAATACTGGAGTTATATATAAATATGATGTAATGTAAACATAGAGGCAGATTAAATGACTATTATTACTTCCTAAGACAAGTTAACACGACTACAATATTACGTCAAATTATGGTCGTTGTTCAATATAAATGAACAGAACGAACGACTAACTGATTTCTCCAGAGAGAAAACTTTTTGAGTCAACATTACAGAATTAACCTACAGGATATGATTTAAAAAGTACGCAAAGCGACTAAGTCAATTAATACTAACTATTAATTCTATAGATAGTATAGAAATAATTACCCAAGTAAATGTCTCCAAAAGAACCACTACCTATTTTCCGCCCTAATCTATATTTATTCCCCACTCTTAGCTCCATTTCTGGAAGATCATAAAAGTCGAATTAGACAATAGAAACATAAACAGCTTCGAAGAAAGCAGCCATGTTGAACCTTGGACATTGACACTACAGAAAAGACTGAAATTCTTCAATTCTACACTCTCATACCTGGGGCTAGAATAAAAAATATCGGCAACAGACACAAACGCCGATCCCTAAATATTAATCCGTTTCATCAAGAAAAGAGAAGGATGTAGGATAGCAAAGGATTAGTGAGATTTCTCATTGTATGCAACACTTATTCTAATAATTCTGTCAGAGCCAGGATGTTGGTACAATGTTTCTCGCCTTGCGTCGCTACCATCGATTTATCCTAACAAATGATATTTTATGAGCGGTCTAATTTTCTGCGATTTTTGAAATTGCACATTAAAGGTCTTAAGAGTAGTTTGTTGTTAGCAAAAATACCAAGCGTTATATATATGATATAATGTTGTTGTAATAATAATAAAACTTTAAAATAAACTTCTTCGTTGCAATTTCAATCAAACTGGGATTCTTTCGTGCTCGGTGAAGTTTTTCTAGTGCTAGAATAATGAATCGTTACTTACAAACCTCTAGATCAGCATTTAGCCATCAGCCAGTTCAATATGTGATTATTGATGTAGGATATCCGATGACTGGCTCTATCTTATTAAACTGCACGGCGGTAAGTAATCCGAAGTCGTTTGGTTTCTTACAAATACAAAAAGTTTATTTAGCCATTCTCTGACAGGCTCTTCAAAATGTTCTATCACTCGCCTGTTCCATTAGAGGAGGTAATAGGATACCAGGATTTGCTCTCTCTATAATAGGTGCAAATTCGCAGAGTGTTTACCGATTAGATACGATACGAGGAAATTTTGGAAAACTGGAAGATGCTTTAAATTCCGTAAATGAAATGGTAAAATATATTTTCATTGCTATATTTCATTTACTTTAAGATGAAAATAACGATTGAAACGTTCACTTCTTTTTAGGTTCAAACGGAGGAAAATATCAAGGAATTTGGGGACACATTATTTGATGCATTACAAACCGCATTAGAGGATTTCAAATCAAAATCTGATAATCTTGTGAGCCATTTTAATCATTTTTAATATTCTATAATGTAGGATTACTATTAATGATGAACATAAATATAATATCTTACTTTCAATCGTTTTCCATAAAATTAGAACTAACTGGGCATCTTGAAACTCGAACCATTTAAAAATTAATGACTTGTGTGAATAAAATCTGGATGTAATCAAATGATAATAATGAATTCCAAATTAATAATATATTTTTGTACTCAATTGAATGGGTTCGACAGCTTTAGCAGGGTTCTAATCCATGTTAGTACAACCTCGGCCATTACTTAAGGATAACATAAGGATTTAAAAACGTTTTTGAGAGCATAAATCAAGCATTCATCTTTCTAAAGCAATTTTGAAAAGCTACTAATTTTGTTTGTTGTTAATCTTGTTATTACTTGCTGCTACCTGTGTCACAATTATTTTGGAAAACATTGCTTTATTAGGTAGAAATTTGTTCCCACCAAAAAATTAAAGATGTCATTCAAAATGTTTTTAAATATACTGTAGTAGAAGTTTCAATTATTTAAATAGTAAATTCTGAGTTTTAAATAGTTTTAAAAAATTTTATTGCAGGGTGTAAACAGTGTGTGGCAATTTTCATCACAATTACAAATAACTCTACTTACCACAAAGCCAGGTTTGGAAATTCAAGAATGTTTAGAGCAAGTTGTACATGCAGTATCAACCAATAGGCTAAAGAAAATTATGGTACCAGTATTTCTAAAATTTTGTAATGCCACATAACATGAACATTTTCTTTGTAGAGATATAGAGAATACCGCAGAGTTTCTACAACATTATAAAAAAATCATTTAACATAACTGAGAAATCATGAATTATAATAGTAAAAAATTATATATAATCTATTGCATTCCAGGTGGTTGGACTGAACTGTCCTGTATCAACACCAATCGAAACTGTCTCCAATTTAAACATGCAATGTGAACTTCCCAAAACACTTGGGTTTGTGGAACTCATACAATTAGTCGCAAATAAAAACATTCTAGAGGGTTTCTTTAAGGTAAACGTAACATTTATTGCATCCAGTAATGTTCAGATATTCAGAGCTGGTTTCTTAATTGTATACAACCTACCACAAATAGGTATATATTTTAAAATGTCTGTAAACCTTAAATGAATCTCAGTCTGTTTGAATGATTTTTCATTTATTTCAGCTTTATTAACAAATTTGATTTTCTATCTAGCAATTTAGAAAATATTTTATAATAATTCATTTTACTTTAAGTTCATCAAAGATTTGGATAGTAAGGGGTACAAAGTATCCCTATAAGTCCTCTTTTACTTCTAAATATAATTAATTTTTGTGGGTTTTTAATCAAATTATTTACAAAGATGCAAATTGATGGTATTATGGAAAATATTAATCAATAATGCTTTTTGTTGATATTGATAGTTTTCATATTAACATCAAAGAAAGTGGTGCAACTAGGAGCAGAAGGGCCCATGGCAAAGTATTATCTATGACTCTCCTCACCCAATAAAACATAAAGCTGCCAAATCCTACAGCAGTATTCACAGGCACAACAGCAATATTATTTATACTCGTACAATCAAAGCAGATTAATCCTTAAATCTCAAATGTCTAATTTTATTTACTTTTAAAAAAATGCTGGAAAAATTAAGGTAAGAATCTCATCAACATAAGCAATAGACTAATTTCTGTACCAATGATGTGTGGAACTGAAACCTTTGAGTAAAACTCTGATCCCTCGTGTGTTTTTTGGCCATGAGAGACCTCATTTTGTGATCCCCTAAACCTTTTACGTGGCAGGCCACATTAACAGTTGCAGCTTCTTCTGTGGGCCGCATTAACAGTTGAAAATGCTTCAGTGGGCCATGTTAGGCTTCACATCGAAAGTTATTTGAGATAATGCAAGAGATCCTGTTAGTGCAAATCAATAATACGTTATCCCCATAAGATCACTGGAAAAGGTTTTTTGGCCATAATTCTAAGCAACAAATATGAAATTATCTATATTTTATATTAGTTCACTTTCATAATGCCATCGCAGGCCATGTAAAATGCCCTCGTGGACTGTAGTTTGCCCAACCCTGCCCTGGGATCTTTTGATTCCTACTTTTAATTACTATTCCCACTAAATAAAAACTGGTACAATCCTGTTACATTATTCTATACTTACAGCCTATGGCTGCCAACCCCACCGCTCTTTGCTTTGCTCAGACCTTAAAGTCCTATGGTCAATGATTAATGTCTTTATGAATAGATATGACATTTACATAATGACATCGAAAATAAAAGGTGATCTACAAAAGTTTTAATGAATATCAAGTCTACCTCCAGCTCCATCGGTGAAAGAACTAATTACTGCTGTGTTATAAGAATACCCTCCATACTATTTTTGACTAACGGTTTATTGTCCATGAGGTTCTGAATTTTAATATGTTGTGGGTTACGGAAATGGGATAATCCAACATATAACTGTCCATGTCTGAATACAAGATATCAAAAATTTTTCCCTTGGATTTATTAATTATCATAGCAAATCAGATGTATCGAATATTGATGTCTATGAAGAATAAATGGAAGATTTTATGACTCATCAGCAAGTACTTAATTTGGGGAATAAATATGAAGTTGCTAGCTTTTGCACCTGTTAAAATTTGGGTGTATATGTAAAGGCGAACAATCTTTAAACAGGTACCATATCATAGTCCATCATTGAGGCTCAGGTTTCTAAGAAACATAATGGTCACCCTAAATTTAACTTCAATCTATGCAGTGGGAATCCAGGGAATTCAAGGATTCGATGCTGTATTGAAGTTGAATATCCTCATCTGTTTGGTTGACACCTTTATGCTTTGCCATATCTATACTGTAATAAACGACCTCTTCATTATCAATACATTGGAGCACTATATCATCTAATATATTATTTCCGAGTGTAGGATTGTTTGTTTGTATGTGCGGTTCCCTTTTTCGTGAAAACGGAAAACAAACCCCCTTTAAATGTGGTGTGGTTGGAAAGCACGAGCTTTCGTGAGGATGCAACGGGTGTTGATTTTTTCTTAAGTTTGTTTCCAGATGCATTTCATTTTTTCATTTGATTAAAATGTAATCGACTTGAATTCAATGTGTAGACTTAGTTTTTAACATTTTTAAATGACTCAGAATTGAGATATCATTGCAGAATTTACACTATTTTACGCAGAAAAGAATATAGATTCTTATTCTTATCATCTACTTACTTATCTAATTTTAAGCTTGCAGTAGACTTGATCCTGTTTTTTCACATTTCAAAAGGTTACCAAGGCATGGGTCTCAGCTTAATTTTATTTATATTGTCATTGTGTGCCGTTAATATTGCTCTAATGGACAAATCCATTTCTGATTTTGATGAACCATATACTTTGTACATATATAATTTGTTTGCTATGCTTTATTTTCCCATCTCCAAACCCTAGAAGGAATTGACAGTGATCTTCTTTGGATGCTCTAATATTTTTTGTAAGGAAATGAACTCGAAAATTCTGCCATAAATAAGATTGTTTTAATCTTTGTTTAATGTGTCGTTAACTGCATACACTAAGAACAACTTCTTCTTCTCTCTAATCAATAAGAAACAATGTAAACAAAACATCATTATAATTTTATTCGATGAATTTAAAGTTCTCATTTCATTTATAAACATCACATTAAATATTAAAGAAAGATATATTAAAATGATGTAGTGATTTAGAAAATTATTGTAATGTGTTCACCTCCCCCCTCTCTGTAGTAGTAGTGATTGACTTTTTAAAGTGCGTCAACGGCTATGGTCATTTTGCTCTGTCATCAGCTGGACATACACACAGAAGGGAGGTAAACCCGGCGCTGGCATTAGCCTGCTCTTTAAAAAAAGCACCAAGGGGGCCAACTGCTTAACGTCCCTTCTGAAGGATGGAATGCTGAATTTGCGTGGCCTCCTCAAACTGCACAAACAGGGGGCCGGGCAACCTTGGAAAAAATCCTTCTTGCACAGGATTCATGCCCGTTACCCTTTCCAGCAGCAGGCGATTAGCACTACCACTACACCACTTACCTACCCCCCTCTCTCTCTCTACCTCCCTCCCACCAAATGTCCTAGTTTCCCTCCTTTCTATTGCACTCTTCCCTTTCTCCCATCTTTCTCCATTTTCCCAATACAGTCCTATGTAATTTTATTAGTACAGCAACAATGCTGGTTGCTTTTGGCAACAAAATATTTTATTCACAAAAAAAATTTTCGTCTTCAAAACAGTTTTCTGAGCCAATTCTTATCATATTTGAAAATCGATGTTAGGAAAAGGAATCTGCTTTCTTTTGCACACACATCCTTTGGTTCAAGTCTCTAATTTCTACGACAATTTTAAGTAATTTTAAAAAGCAAACGAACGATGTCTTAACTCTTTTACGTGTTAATCAAATGGAGAATGGAAACTATCCTGGTATCAAACCCATGCCCTTATGTTAGACAACTGTACATCTTAACATGCAGAAAGGCATGCTGAGTACTATGGTTAAAGTTTTGTCAAAATCGTATGGATCTATCAAATTTATTTAGCAACTTGATTAGACGGGTGCCACACAACCGACCGCTGGACAGCTTTTGATTTTAATATATAGAGAGATGATATTTATTAAAAATAGTAAGCATGCAGTATTTTTTTAGTAAAAGCTTAAAAAATTCTGGAATCTTATTTTAAATGTTTTAGTATAAATTAAAATGAGAGATGGCAGTATGTAAAAGAACTTTCTAACTTCTCTTGAAAGCCAATAATGACATTCTAACCAATTTTCTAGGCAGGCATTCATTCCAATAAGCATACTGCTTCATATTTTACAGATGCATAGCTGTAAAATTTAGATATAACACAAAAATTTTCATCTCAATGGTATGAAATTACTCCTACAAAATTTCCTTATAGCAAATTTACTATATAAATTTGGATCCTTGATAATCCATTGTGAGAATCTAATTTGTTTTCATTGAATCTTAATTAAATTTTTATAATTTTAAAATCTTAAGCATTATTACTGGCCATAAAATGTGCACATCTGAAAATCATGTTTGGCTGATGGTTTGATGCATGCATTTAAACAAATCACAAATTTATATTCAAATAAGCAATAATTTATTGAGAATGTTCATTTTCTTCAACAGCAATGGCTGCTGGACTACAACACAGATCATGAGCACATGAGAATTATTTTCCCTAATGGAGTAACAGACACAAACTCATTTAACAAAAGTCTACCAAACCAAAATTTTGTGTTAAAATGTGATGTTTCCGAATGTCTTATCAACCCACTTTCCTTGCCATTTGGTCATCGATTTATGATTCATACTGACTTTTTTGGTTTCCAACTTGGGGGAAGTTTATTAGGGAAAACACAAGGTTGGTCCAAATCTTTCAATAATACAAATCATTGTTTCATCATGAGGTTATCTGAAAAATTCATTTTTTATCAAAACTTAGGTCCAATTAAATTATTTAAGATTACTTTTAGGAAGTGATTTGGCCATTTATGAATTGGTGGTGGTGGCACGTTTATCCTCTTCTGGTATATGTGAATCATTATTGTTTGGTCAACCATTACGTCTTTCCCCAACTCAGTGCTGGCGCTTAGAGTGGTCCAAGCTTCTGATTAACCAACAGGTTCATGAAACATTATTTTTGTGAATCTTAATGACTTTGTAAAACCCATCAAAATATAAATTTATTAAAAAATGTCTTCCTATATAATTTTGTTTTTTTTTCAGAGTTTTTTGGCTTTATGCAAGGAGCTTGCAGCAAAAGATGAGTTTCTTTTGGCTCAGCTTAAGCCTCATTTACAGTCTGACCAAGTTTCAGGTTATTTTGTTTTAGTACCTGGTATGTCATGAAAATTTTTGTAATCTCTTCAAAAAAGATTAAAATTCACCTTTATTTGAAAATAAATGTAAATTTTATATTGCTGATAAATTTTATTAAAAACATTTTTATACAAATCATAATGCTAGGGGAAGGAAGTTTTCTTTTGAAAGCAGTGGCTCCAAGTGAACTTGTTTTGCCTGATAAAAACATTAAAGTTGATCGAGGAACATCTGTTGATGATGTCCCTAGTGAGGTCCAGTCAAAAGTCATTTCATCACTCCAAGACTTGCCCCTCTACCCTGAATATGACCCTCAATTTTGGAAGTCTGAGTTATGTTCAGCCCTCACCAGAAATCTACTCAACAACTCAAATCCAACCCGTGGTCAAGATAAGGATACCAAGGTAATGGCTATTTTTATATTCATGGTGGTTTTGGTGTTAAGTAAAATAGGCAGTGATTGTTCTGTAATAGATGCCAGCCAAATGGCAAGCTTGATGATTCTCTTTTGAATTGCCTTGCTATGTTTGGTCACAGATTACTGTAGTTTACAAAATAAAACATTATCATTCAGAATATAGGACAACTTTAACACAAACTTCCTTCACAATTTTATTCATGTATCAATTTAACGTAGAGACAACAGGCAATTTATACTGTATTTGCATACATTGATAATAAGAGCATAGGAATCAATCCCATAAATTGCACTTCTTAAAACAGAAATTGTATTCCAAAAATTCTGTGAAAGTTAGGGAATTTTCAATAATTGTATACAAGTATCTCAAAAGAAAAGAAAAATTTGCAATTTCTTCATTATAAAAAGTGCACATCTTCAATCTACTTGGCTGTTTCTTGGCTCTAAAATTTATATTATTATTGAAGGCATACATTCATTTACTAGCGAAAGTAAAATGTTTATGCAGGTACATTTTAAATAAGTGAGAATTGACAGGAACCTAGTAACACACACTGGTGACATCCTTAAATTGCTTATTTTTCAGGAAATAGTTCGTTTCATCTATATAACAATTTTATTTCACTAAAATCATAGCATTTTTATAACCTTTGATGTTAAAATATTTAAGTTAAACCTAGATGATTCGATAAAAAAATGTAATTCGCAAGTACAATAAATATTTTTTTAAGGTTGCAGGGCCCAGTGCTGTCGCACCATTGGCATCATAAAACTGGCTCTGGTTATTGGCATATGTTTCTTTCCATAATTTATCATAGCATCTGGCCAGTTGGGCCTACTTGGGACAGTCAATAATAGTAATATTAATAATCTGAAATCTCTGCTTTATTTTACACCATTTTATGGATCAAGTAAAAATTAAATTTTACAATAATAAATAGTGATTTAATGTTTATTATTTAGATGATTTTTTTATTATCTTTTAAATAAATAATCATGATCATCAATCCATAGATACTCATCTTACTAAATAGTGAAGATAAAAATTATATTAAAATCACAAGAGATTTCATGTGAACAAAAAGGAATCATTATTTAACACTGCTGAAACAGGAAGTTTTATACAAAGTACTTTCACAGTTAACAACAACATTTTACAACATTGAGAGTGTTAAAAGCCAAAACTTTTCTTTTAAAAAGAAGTTTTAATCCTAAAACTGAAGTATTGGTCTCCCTGACCAACATGACATTTTATATAGTTGTTGTGGTGATACTGAAAATGTTGGCATCTTGCCTTCTTCAGTATCCTGTGAACAATTGTTGATCATTAAGATCATAAAAATAATACAAAATACTCTTAAAATACGGAAAAAAATAAGCAGCGGTCTGACAGACCGCTACTTCTAATAATTATATTAAAATGTATACATACTTGGTTTGAAGTTTAAACTGGAAGAAGCAATGCCACTGTTTTTTGAGTTAAATAAGAATATGAAGTATACTTTAACATGCTGTTAGTTACATTTTTAGGAATTGATGTGGAATTAGAATACCTATTACTTGGAAAATTGGGGTAAAATCGAGACTTAAAATTTTCAATTTTAATTACTCATGAAATTGTTGGTACAACTACACAGAAAACAATATTTCTGAATGATACGGCGATTGTTAGCATTGTCAATCTTGTGCCAATGAGGAATTTTAGTAGAAAGCATGAACCATAAGCACAAGTTGGATTTAAAAAGCAGACAGGAAAAAGTCATAGGCTATATATTTTGGCACTTTAATATTTGATCATCATTATGGAGGTGAAAATTGCTCTTAATACCACATAGGAAGATGCTGATTCATCTAAAGCAATCAAATTTAAAAAAACGACTATGTCTCATAAGAAAATGATGAGATCAATATACAAGTTTTAAAAAATTCATAACTCTATATACATCTAAAAAATCAACAGCATAATTATAACTTTAGAATAGATGGCAGATATTAATGTATGTTTGCAACTAGACAGAACAAATTTATTTTCTCAACGATTAAAATAGTGAAGAGTGATTCCTAACATATGTTTTCGAGACATTACATAACAAGCACTGATGTGTTGCCACATCATAAAAGAAGTTAGATATGATCAAAGCACATCAATATGAATTACATTGTTTGATCACAAATGAAAACTATGAAAAAACTGAATAAACAAAATCTAATAATTATCAGATCTACAATGAATGACGAATATGCTTTGTGATATGCACAGAAACGCATTACTAATGGACATTTGAAACAGGAACAGGATTTGAAGCATAAATACTACAGTTGGAAATAAATTTTAAAATATAAAGATCTTATAAATATTAGGGCCTTTCAATAAATAAGGTAACGAGCATTCCTATGTGAAGGACTATTCCTATAGGTGTATGAATAACAATTAAGAAGACATTGGCACACATCACTTTTCCACACAGTCACCAGTTGTTTAAGCACTTCTCCCATCATGACACCAAGGCATCAATCTCAGCGTGGAAGAAATGTGTCAATCACTCTGACCCACGAAAGAACAGCTTGCTGCACTTTGCTGTCAGTTGCAAATTGCCTGCTATACAGGTGCTTCTTTGGGTATCCAAAGATATAGAAATCACTAGGTGCCAGGCCAACACTGCCAACTGCATCCGTGAGTTGTTACAGTGCTACAAATGAGGGATGCTGGACCGCCCACCTCCCAGTCCTGACCAGGTACCCAGTGCCTCCCATCTCTTTGGAACCCTGAAGAAGCACCTGGCTGGTAGGTGATTTGCAACTGACAGCAAAGTGCAGCAAGCTGTTCTATCATGGGTCAAGGTGCTTGATGCTGATTTCTTCCACACTGGAATCGATACCTTGGTGTCACAGTGGGACAAGTGCTTAAACAACTCTGGGGACATGTGGAAGTGATATGTGCCAACATTTCTTATTCATGAACCAATATAAGAATCAAGTCCTTCACATAGGAGTGCTTGTTAACTTATTTATCGATACATATATAACTCACATACAAATATCAATAAAAACAATTGTCGAGATAAATAGAAGAATTGCTTCAGAAACTATTTGCTGGAGCAAGACATTTTAAGAGATGTGTGGCAGTGCTGCAGTTTAATTTTAATGCCATTCCAATGGATTAAAAAAGGAATAGGAGTTTAAAAATAAAGTAGGAAATCTTGTCCAAAATAACTCGGAGATAAAATCTTAAAGAATCAAATTATTGTTGTTTTTTTCTTAATGCACATAAAACAAATATTTTATTTTCAATTTATATAATCAGTAGTTATAACAATTATAAACAATTCTTCGAGTTTTTACGTAACATTCCAACTAAAAAATTAAGTTCTGAAATAGTCCAATGGTTTGATGTTGACTATTATAGAGTAGGTTTAGTATTTTTACTTTAAGAGTTAATAGAACAAAATCTTAACATGGATTGGTTAAATAAGACAAAATTTATAGATGATACATTGGTAATCCATTGCTTTAACCCATTTTGGCTTGATGTTGATGTGTTTCTAATTTAATCTAAAAAATAAACTTTACAGGATAATGCCAAGGTGAAAGTACAAACCCCAAATTTAATTGTGACAGATGCCCTAAATAAAGCCAGTTTTCGAGGAAGGGGCCAAAAGAGGGCTCGGGGAACATCAAACAAAGGAGCTCGTAGTCCAAAGGAAAACACCAAATGAATGTACTAAATTACAATACATAACTTTTTAAATTTTAATTCATTGCAGGAAGAGAATTATTTCTGGAATTTGAAATTTATAATAGAAATGTCCATGGCTCATTTAGAGAAAATGCATCAGTATATTTTAACTGTACTTGTTAATATGATGGCTAGGCAGTGCATTGTAAAACTATAGATTGTGCATAATAAACATATACCTGTAATAAACATTATAAGGAAACAAAAACCCTGAGCTACAGGAACAAAGTGATGTAATAATCTCTTAGTAATAAACTATTTTATGCTAACTTGTTAAGCGACTAATAATTAACATAATTATTACATGCTAACAAAATATTCAAAATTTATACTTATTTCATTTAAAAGCATTTATTCAAAATAGCAAAATATAAATACCTGCGTTAAACATCTCTTAGCTATAATAAGGTTACACAAGAGCAATGTGTTATTTTCAGTGGTAGAGGAGAATATTTGATTTGGGATAGCATTAACAGCAATCAGTTACTCAGTACAACATTTTCTCAAATGTTATATAATTTATTGTTCAAATCTGGTTAATAAACCTTATACACTTCAATATGAATTTCTTTTGTCCCAGATACAATACTGTAGCCATAACTACATTCATGGGACCTTTTATCCATTAAGTTGATCAAATATTGACACGTATGTCTTTATCACTCTTTTGTCTGGTGATGTATCAAGAAAAATATACTTAACTCTAAATAAAGATATAAACATTTCTCTACAAAATTTTATAATAAATCATTTTGAATGAAAACTTTTTTACAAAGATATTTTGTCTTCGTTTATCTCTTTCCCAATGCTCATACTCTTGAATTATTTGCCAGTTTATCAAAACCAATGCAGCTCATTAGGCCTCTTTTGCAATCTGTCCTAGAGTATGAGTCAAAATGATGCTTAATTGCACAGAAATTAGACACATAAAAAGGTGCAAAAATTACACACCTTACATAAAGCCAGGAATGAATTTAAGAAGGGATAAGATGTATATCAAGTCCAAGTTGATACATTTAAAAAATGCAATGAAAATTATAAATGCACATACATTCACATAGGAAAGCACTCACGCAATTACACAGGATTCAGTTGCATTAACCATCACCAAATTCATATGCATTGAAAAAGCTCATTCATTTGTCTACATTTAGTCCTTAAAAAACTGAAAATAAAACTAACAAATTCTCTTTATATTTTAAAGATAAAATCTTTTGGTGACTCATATGGCCACATTTATTTAGGAAACATGTCAACATCTTAGCTTATCACCCTGTTACCCAGTCACCATTAAAATTTTCTTTCACTTGTCAAAGAGACCCAAGTATTGCTAAATGGGACTCTGCAGCAATTTGGTCCGTCATAAAATTACTTACAGTAGGGAAACATAAGTGATTAATTTCAAGAATCATGAGCTATAAGGCATATGTTTACCTGGCTTTGGGAAGACATCCAAGGATTTGTTAAAAATGAACACATACTGTAAATGTTTATCAATACATAGAAAATTACATGAACATAATTTGATATTTTAGTGAGTCACAAAAACTACACTATGGAATACTGATTTTTCTTCAATTTGCTGCCGATAACACAAAATAATATATTCAATGCAATAACTGCTTTTGAGAAACAAGTACCAGCTGGCAGATTTAAGCAAGCCATATCAAATATCACACCATTCTATTAGCTGCACTTTAAGGACAATACATTGGTAGGGACATAACATTTAACATGACTAAAATAAAACCACACACACACATACATTTCAAACATCATGGAATGTAATATGAAAAGGTTGGAGCTTAGCCGCTTATATAAATTTTAAAAGGCAGTTAGATATTGTTAAGCATATTTATCAAAACCATTGTGAACCAAATTATCTGTTACCCTAGAGATGATGCCAGCATTCTAACTGGCATAGTTAGTTACAGAGAAATCAGTAAATAAAACGTTTAGGTTGCTGTGAAACGCTTTTCACCTGTTCTATTCCAATGGCAGGAACTTCCACCAAAGCCTTCCACCACTCACTGATTGCATCTTCTTACACCACTTCCTCTAGGTCTTCCATTATAGCCAGAGGAGCTTTTACCATCATCCTCTTTTTTACAACACTAATCTGAAAAGGAATGTGTAAAAGCAGAATTAAAATTTTCATTGCAAACCATTTCTATTTTTATTATAATAGAACAACTTTGTAAGCAAGAGTTATAAATATTCCATTAAATATTTGAAGAGGACTAAATTGTGAGGTAAACATGAATGAGAAAATAATGGATTAATTTAATGTGGTAATACACAATGATCAACATTTCAAGGCATATTTAAGAAATTATTAAATTCTAAGACACTGAATCCAATTAGTTTTTAAAAACTGAAAATGGGTGCATGTGTGTTTATCTCATAATACAATCCAAAGATTAGTAATAGAACATGCCTTCAGTATTAATAGCTTTTAAAGCCAAAAACACCTCAATTTTTTTTTCTAATGCTGTGATACTCTTTATATTATTCTTGTGCAGTCAAGTTAGAATAACATGATTAAGTTAAGGAAAAAAAACAGAAAAGTTGCAAAGTGCTATATTGTGTACAAAAATAAGCAAGACTATGAACAAAAATTTATATTAATTTGCAACTCACACATAAATGTGATACATTTAGAACTTAAAAATGTACTCCCGAATAGACACCCACCAAAATTAAATAAAAGTTAAGCTGGAAATGAACCAGATAGAAGATCAATACCGTAAAATCATTAGTTCAATTTATTGCACATGAGCATAGTTTACCAAAATGTGTTTATATTACAGCACTTAATTAGTTTGACAGAATGTTCAAGAGTACCTGCATATATTCATATACACACAGAAACATACACACACACACACACACACACACACATATATATATATATATATATCACCATTAAAATATAAAAAATTATTTTTATAAATTTAAAAATAAAAACAATAAATCCACTCTAAGTTACGTATTGCATCATGCCTATCTGTATAATTTTCACAATCAAATACTTATTTTCCCAAGTTAAAAAACACTATTTGGTATGACATACTTATCTCAACTTTAAAAGCTAATGTAACTTTGTGTTACTTAATACATTAAATGATAGGTTAACTATTTCCCAGCTTATTAATATTCAAAAGCAAGCAAGCTGAATCAACTTTCATTAGACCTAGCTAATGGAGGAGGAAGGAGGCATAAATAACATAACAAGTAGTTCTGGAAAGAACTGATTCACCTACTTTCCTTACAATACAATTTTATTATACAGCAAGTAGGGGTGTACACAGGTTTCCCGTGGTACAGAAGTGCTTTTCGTCAAATTCACCCTAGTATAATCGTAAACTTATGTATTTGCTTTGAAATCAGAAAATTATTTTTCCTTATATTGTGGTAGCCCTGCCTTTTTGATCCTTTCTAAACATATTTATCTCATTTTCCCATTCTATAGTCACCCTACAAATGAAATTTCTTTGAAATCTGTTCAGCCAACACCGAAATTCATAGTTGCAGAAAATTCTAACTTTGATATTTGGTAGCCCTGTTTAGTTGACCCAGTTGAAATATGATATTTGATTATTAATTTTTATGAAGATTATCTATTATCATTATATACCGACGTTTCTTACAGAGGAGGAGGATATAACAAACTAGTAGAAGGTGCTTGCATTCTGCAAGCATATCATCTCAACATAAAAAAACATTAATTTTTCATACTTCATCATTACAAATATTGTTTTAATTCTAAATATTTCACCTCTGGAGCGATTTTCGTTATTCCCTTATGTAAAAATAATAGATTAAAACAATCCCAAAACTTGGCAATTTTAAGAATTTTATACTTTCTCCATTATGGGGTACTAATGCTACACATTTCTGCCAAATTTTAAAGTTGTAGTACTTCTAGAAGTGAAATAATATTTTTCCAATTGTTTAAATTTTAAACATTTTTAACGGCCGCCGCAATATGTTTATGGAGAGATTCAAATGTTTATTTGTGCAAATGCACTACTCTGTACATAACTTGAAAATTTCAGCTTCCTAGCTCATCCAGTAATGTCTAAACAGTTATCTATTTGTTTAAACTTAAAGAATTTTTAACTGCCAAACAAATTAAAATATCAAAATTTCTATAATCCCTATTTCGTTTTTTACAAATCCTACCTCTAAAAAAAATTTCAGCTCCGTAGCACTTTAGAAAATACATAAACCTCGAAAATTTGTTTAAACAATTGCGAATTTTAAGCTGCCGCATTGTTGCACTTTTTCAAGATTTTCGTTTTTTCTAGACGGTTTTGTACAAAATCCTATCTAGGAAAAAAATTTCAAATCTCCAGCTCATCTGGAAGTGCCTAAACATTAGTATCCTCCAATATGTATGTTATATCCTTCTCCTCTGTAAGAAACGTCCATGTATAATGATAACCGGAGGATACTAATGTCCAGCCCAAACCACAAGAGCTAGAGAGCTGAAAGTTTTAGTTTTTGTAGATATGATGGAGAAACCTTAAGATAAAATGAGACTTCTTACCTAAGTGACATGAGTTCGACTCCAAAAATTCCGAAAGTTGCGTTTTTTCCCATAAGAAAAGCATTGAGCCATTTTTGTAAATTAATTATGGGCACTTGCCGGTAAGCTAGAAAGATGAAATTTTCAGTGTTGCTAGATGGTCGCAATATCTATTAGGAATTATTGTCACTTTTGCATACAGTGTCTTGGGTTCGACTCCAGAGACCCCGGAATATCTCCCATAAGTTAGCATGGGAAAACGCAATCCAGTGTGTAGACCAATCTAATAAGTTTAGGAAGCAGAAATTTTGCAAGATTGTAGAACTTTTCTCATAACCAACTATAAAAATCGAAAATTTTAAAATTGTTAATTTTTAGGGGTTGTTTTAACCCCATTTCAGCATTAATGTTTAATAATTTTTTAGGTACTACGGGATGAGCTAGGAAGCTGCAATTTTCAAATTATTTACAGAACCGTGCATTTGCACAAATAAACATTTCAATCTCTCCATATATATATTGCGGCAACCTTTTAAAATGTTTAAATTTCAAACAATTAGAAAAATATTATTTTACTTCTAGAAGTGCTACATCTTAAAAATTTGGCTCAAATGTGTAGCTTTAGTACCCCATAATGTAGAAAGTGTAAAATGTTTAAAATTGCAACATTTGGGGATTGTCTTAAACTAATATTTTTACATGTGGGAAAAACGAAAATCGCTGCGAAGGTGAAATCTTTAAAATTAATAGAATATTTGTAATGATGAAATATCTGTCTGAAAAATTAATGTTTTTTCAAGGTGAGATGAAATGCTTGCAGTATGCAAGCACCAACTACTAGTATGTTATATCCTCCTCTGTAAGAGTCGTCGATATATAATGATAACAGGAGGATACTAATGTTTAGGCACTTCCAGATGAGCTGGAGATTCGAAATTTTTTTCATAGGTAGGAGTTTGTGCAAAACCGACTATAAAAAGCTAAAAATTCGCAATTGTTTAAACAAATTTTCATGGTTTATGAATTTCCGCATGAGCTATGGAGTTGAAATTTTTTTAAGTAGAATTCTTAAAAAAACGAAACAGGGATTATACAAATTTTGATATTTTTTTTTGTTTGGCAGTTAAAAATTCTTAAAGTTTAAACAAATGGAGAACTGTTTAGGTACTACGGGATGAGCTAGGAAGCTGAAATTTTCAAATTATTTACAGAGTAGTGAATTTGCACAAATAAATATTTCAATTTTACCATATATGAATTGTGGCGGCCGTTAAAAATTATTTAAATGTAAACAATTAGAAAAATATTATTTTACTTCTAGAAGTGCTACAACTTTAAAATTTGGCTAAAATGTGAAGCATTAGTACTTTATGAAGACTGTAAAAATTTGAAAATTGCAACATTTGGGGATTGTTTTAAACTATTATTTTTACATCTGGGAAAAACTAAAATCACTGCGGAGGTGATCTCTTTAGAAATAAAAGATTATTTTTAATGATGAAATGTCTGTCTAAGAAATGAATGTTTTTCAAAGTGAGATGAAATGCTTGTAGTATGCAAGCACCTTCTAGTAGTATGTTATATATATGTTATCTCCTCCTCCTCTGTAAGAGTCGTCGATATATAATGATAGGAGGATACTAATGTTTTAGGCACTTCCAGATTTGATGGAGATTCGAAATTTTTTTCTTAGGTAGGAGTTTGTGCAAAACCGACTAGAAAAAACGGAAATCTTAAAAAAGTGCAACAATGCGGCCGCTAAAAATTCGCAATTGTTTAAACAAATTTTCAGGGTTTAGGCATTTCCGAATGTGCTACGGAGCTGAAACTTTTTTTATAAGTAGAATTCTTAAAAAAAACGAAATAGGGATTATACAAATTTTGATATTTTAATTTGTTTGGCAGTTAAAAATTCTTAAAGTTTAAACAAATAGATAACTGTTTAGGTACTACGGGATGAGCTAGGTAGCTGAAATTTTCAAATTATTTACAGAGTAGTAAATTTGCACAAATAAACATTTCAATTTCACCATATATGAATTGCGGCGGCCGTTAAAAATTATTTAAATTTTAACAATTAGAAAAATATTTTTTCACTTCTAGAAGTGCTACAAGTTTAAAATTTGGCATAAATGTGTAGCATTAGTACCCCATAATGGAGAAAGTATAACATTTTTAAAATTGCAAAGTTTGGGGATTTTTAATCTATTATTTTTACATAAGAGAAAAACAAAAATCGCTGCAGAGGTGAAATCTTTAAAATTAAAAAATATTTGTAATGATGAAATATCTGTCTGAAAAATGAATGCTTTTTCAAAGTGAGATGACATGGTTGCAGAATGCAAGCACCAACTACTAGTATGTTATATCCTCCTCCTCCTCTGTAAGGAACGTCGATATATAATGATAGGAGGATACTAATGTTTAGGCACTTCCAGAAGAGCTGGAGATTCAAAATTTTTATAACGAAAAACCGTGCAAAACCGACTAGAAAAAACGAAAATTTTGAAAAAGTTAAACAATAGGACCGTTAAAAATTCACACTTGTTTAAACAAAACCTTAAGGTTTATGTATTTCCGAATGTGCTACGAAGCTGAAATTTTGATATTTTAATTTGTTTGGCTGTTAAAAATTCTTAGTTTAAACAAATAGGTAAATGTTTAGGTAATCATTATTCTCTGCATATTCATTGCAACTGCACATTCACTGCTGATGAATAAGTTGGCTCTATCTCACTCATTGAATATCCTTAACTGTTTCTGGCCCTTTATAATTTTTAAGTTCATTTGTAACTGTAAACTAGGTTTTGGTTAGGTTCAAGGGTATTTGAAATGAAAATTAAGTTTGGGTTAGATACAAGTGCATTTTAAATTGCAAATAATTACAGTGCTATGTAATCCAGATAGTTTAAATCACACAGGAGGTTAGGGATGAACTATGCCTACACCTTAAGGTATGTTTACACTATGCAAGCACGAGTGAACGAACGTTCGTTTCTTCATGCTCGTGGAAGGAGTGTTTACACTAAGCAAGTATTACTGCGAACGAATTCCCTCGCTTGATGATTCGCTGGTTTCTGCCCAGCTAGCAAACATCGGCAAGAGCGAACGAACGAGTTCGTTCGCTCTCGCTCTCAATCACCGTTCACATTACAGCGAATCCATTTGTTTGCTCGTGCTCGCATAGTGTAAACGCACCTTTACAGTTTTTATCTGTGAGCCAAGAACTTAACTCCCCTTTTTATCATATGCCTTTGGTAGGTCTCCCAGTAAGCTAACAGCCAGAGTTATTGAGGACCTAGAGTACAATCTTTTCTTAGTTACTCTCAAATGTATAAAATATAGAGCATCAACCCAAGTTACTTTAAAAAATATTCCATATCTATCATATACAGTTTCCATTTATTTTTTCCACTAATGAGAGCATCAAAACCTTCTAAAAGAGGTGATTTTTACCAATAAAATCTTCACAGAAATAGAAAATTTTGATATCTTTCATCATCCCTCTAGGTCCACTGAATACCCTTAAAATTGCTTTAAAATTTATGCATGACGCATTATTTTGACAGCTAATTTTAGCAATGAATATTAATTGCAATTTAAAATACTTGGAAAACTTATGGTGGAAATTAATATTTCTGATAAGAAAGAAGGCATCTAAATTAGGCAATGAAGGTTAGGAACAAAAGTGAGTTGAAGCAATTTGTTTGAAGATTAAACAAGTAAGAACTGCTTAAGCCCCAATTTTATATTGATCATGTATATTACATTTTGAATAAACTTAAAAAATTTTAACTTTAAAAGCATGGAGTTCATAATAAAAGATAGCTGTTAAAAATATAAAGTTGAACAGTATTGTTACGCAAACATGCATAACATACAATTCTGAAACAATTCACAAACACCCCAATACAAGTAAGGATTTTATATTACAAATGAAAAAATACAAAAACTACACAAAAATGATATAAAGCAAAGAATACTTACTCACGGAGACTAAACAGAGAGAATTCCATGGCAATAGAGAGAGGGAAAAATGCAAAGATTAATAAGATTCAATAACAACCCAATTAATACAATAAGATGCAAATATTAATTCATATAATTAGGCCATCAAATTCATCCATAAAAGTTCAAGAGGTTAAAACAACAATTTAATATTGAAACCTATGTCCACATTTAATTAAACCCACATTCAACCAAACTATACACAAAACCAAGCAAAGCCAACAACGGAGTGAAATTGAAGAAGCTTTAGTTAAATACATCCAAACTGTGTCTAACCTCATTCAGAATACTTCTACTGGGTAGAGCTTCTGTCCGGATGGGAGACTCTTCCTGACCTAAGGCTACAGAGGAAGGGGACAAGAGATTGATTAGACCTACCTAGAGAGAGAGAGGTAGGCAACCACTTACACAAAAATACAACTATTCTAAGAAGATTTTAATCAGAACGATTGATGGATTTGAGGGAGAGGCAAGGGAGAAGATGGATAGGAATAATACATAAAAAAGGTAGACTTCTATATGCCTCAAACCTCAAATTACATTTCGCACATCAAGTAAAAAAATCTTTATTTTTAACAAATTTGGAAAAAAAAGGCTTAAGTTTTGAAGCCTATTCAATACACCCACAGTAACATTAAAATAAAACAGGGTTATATGTTATTGGCTCTTGCTCATTTCAAGAGCCCACATTTTCTTCAGGTACCTGCTTTTTCATGAGACACTCAGTAAAATCTCATTGCTGAGGAATATAACTCCTTCCTCACAAGTTTAACTAAATTTTCACACTTGGAAGAATATCTATGGTTAGCCTTCCAAGTAGAGATTCTATAACCCTCCTTTCAGTTAAACTGTGATAATGCAACACTTATTTTATTGAGAATATACTGAAATGCAGCTTGGCTATATCTTTGCCTCGTTATATCAAACAGGTGTATCTTTTGAACAACCTTTTACGGCTACAATTATGAATGATAGCTTTTTAGTATTTTCAATTTTAATATCAATAATGTTTATGTTACCAATAAAATATTATGAGATAGAATGGGTTGTCTTTGTTTTGTTTGGGGGCCATTTTCTTAAAATTAACTGAAGAAAATTATTTAAGAGATGCATATGTCCAGTGGGACAAAAAGATTTTGTTGAGTAGCATTTCAGTGCATATGCAAGAAAAAATTGTGCATTATCTTCATTTATTAGTGGGGTGAGGGAAAGTACCCTAACACATTCGTCTAAATGAAGCCATATGGTCAAAATTCCTGAGAGAGGGATAATAATCACTTATAATGAGGGTCTCATGAAAGAGGAGGTACTCAAGAAAAATAAGGTCACTTGAAATGGATGAGCATGTTATTTGTCAAATTGCAATAAAGAGATAAGCATTATGTTGGAGGAATAAGCTGGTCAGACAAGAGAAACCAAAGCAAGCTGCTTAGATGACTCATCAAATGAAAAACTATATTTATGAAGAAGGTCAATAATTACTTAAAGAGATGGTATGGGCATAGATAGTGTACCATGGAAAAATTTACTTGGCCATGGAAGGCGATGCAGATTTTAAGATTCAAAAGTATCCAGAGTCAAAATGCTAACATTGTATGCTGCGAAAACCTTGGTATAATGCACATTTCTTTCATTTATATTTCTGCCATTTTATTGAGACCTGAGATGAAATGCACAATATAACAATCATTTTCCAGTCATCTTTCATGTTGAGTAAATCAAACCTTGACCAAAAACTGGTCACATCCAAATTAATTATGTTTCACTAAGAATAAATTAACAAAAAATTGATATTTGCTGGACTCTGGATAACTATACGACTGAGGAGGCAAAGGAAGTTTTTGCATTTTAGATTTGAAATAAAAAGTTAGATTAATACAAATTCCACAGACTGGAGAAGTACACATTTGCTACATTCAACAAGAAAAGCACATGCATAAAAGCAGCAGAAAGAGAACAGATGAGCATTTTCTACAAAGCAGAGGTAAACAGCAAGCAAGTAAGAAATGCATTAGCATGCTTATCAAGAAAAAATAGAAAACTAACTTTCTCCTGAGGAATTGACCACAGTTGAAACTTCACTTGAGCTAATTGTAGTGGTCTTCACAATTACAGATGATTCCATCTTTGAGCTGCTAACCTCAAACTTCTCTGTTTTAAGCTCCATAATTCTGCTTTCATCGTTCATTGAGGAGCTAAACAGATGAACAGAAAAATTAATGCATCATTTATCATTAGCTTTATGTTTAAGAGAATATAAGCAAGTCAAACTAGTGTCTGACATACTTACATAAGATGATCCTTAACAGAATCAATAGTGATGTCACCCGTGCTCATGTCATGCAAATCTTCATCGTCTATTGTCCCTCCATTCTCTTTAGGACCTTCATCTCTCGATATATGGGTAGTAGTTACTTCAATTCTTTTCACTACTTTCCCTACCTCAACCTGACTTTCTACTGGATTATACACAAAAATTGAATGGAAACAAAAAGTTTCAATGACCCAGACAAAAATAAAGAAAATAATAGAAAAATAAACTGAAGTTCGGATAAAAAAGTGAGATTTTGAATAAATCAAAACTAACCTTTTTTATCCTCTGCAGCGCCATTTACGGTTGGCTTTGCCACTTCATCTTTCTTTTCATCTTTGACTGTTGTTTGTTCCATAGAGGGTGCAGAACCCTCTTGCTGTTTGGCTTCTTCAGAGGGCTCTCCAGACACAACACCTTCAACAACTACTTCTCCTTTGTCCTCCTCTGCAGCTACTGCAGGTTCAACTTCCGGTTCCTCTGGAGAGGAAGTCACATTTTCAACTTGCACTTTAGGCCTAGCACTTTCTGGTAGGACTAAAAAGCAGGATGTCTGTGTGACCTTTGTAGTGGAAAGTGTTACACGCTGCAGTTCACTAGACGAATGCAAGTAGAAAGCTTCTCCCAAACGTGTGAAGGCCAAGCTGGAGATACCACTGTAAAAAATTGCCATTATTTATGTAGACAAAAATATTTATAAAAATAAAGAAACTCTTTACAAGAATGTCACTTATAAGATTATGTGAAAACTAGACAAGATTAATTCTATTTCAATCCTACTAATAGCATAAATGTCAAATATGTGCAATATGATTACTGAACTGAGAGCATAGTACGGCACTATTAGTTTAAGCAATGTTACCTCAGTTATTAATAAGATTACATTGTTAAAAATACGCACTTGAACCTTCAGTTGACATGATTAATTTAGTCATCCAAGACAACCCAGCAGCACTTACTTTATATCCTCACGGCGGATACACGGTGCTACCAACTGACGACGTAAGTCTGGAAGACTAAGCACAATCAAATCTCCAAGGTTAGTAAGACAGAGTAGACAGGTTTCAGAATGTGGAGGGGAAGTGCTCTGAGCTAAATGAGGTGCATGGAACCTAGCATGTCCGACCCTTCGCACTCTAGCTCCTTCATGGGCTGTAAGCTTCAATTTCCACAATGGCTTCAGACTTGGTAAGGTGAACATCTGTTGAAAATCATAACATTTGTTAATTATTCATTTAATTCACCAAATAATTTTTATTTAAAGGAACACCCAATTTATTTAATTGTTACTAAAATTACACCAAATTATAAAACAAAACATCCTCCCCATTTAATGAATTACATGGTAATAATGACTACCTTAAATTGCTCTTCAGAGCATATAAGTACTCTATGGGCTGCTGAATTGTCAGGTTGAGGTACCAAACCTTTCTCAACTTCTAGAGGTTCAGGAAGTGGCACAGCACTGCCATCCACTACTGCGATAGAAATGACAGGTGCTCTATGCTTAAGTTGAATTTCTTTCCCTGCAAATTAGAAAAAATAGTATTTAGAAACTAATAGAATTCTTTTCTTCAAGCGGATTAAACCATTAGCACTAACATAGGCAAGACACTAAAAACTTATAATCTAAGCATGATGCATAAGCAGAGTGGAAGAAATAAACTATAAATGAAAAATGGAAATGGATATTCAGCCAGCTCTGCTTTGAGAATTCAATCTAATGTTTTATTCAACAGATATATAATTCAAGAATTTTAATAACACAAAATTTCTAAATCATATGCTATTTCAAAAACAAATTACCATATTGTCCCAAATATAATGTGATGTTTTCATCCAAAAAATGAAATTTTAAAAGTAGCTCCCATGTTACATTTGAGTACTAGTAATTTTAAAAGATCGTAAAATTGTTTCGAAAAATCATCGTACATTCCACACGCCTGTTTAAGAGATACAAGATATTTGTTACAGTTAAGACACATTAGGCGTACATGTTACATTGTACTTAAAAGGCATCTGAGGTGAGAATAGATCGATTTGAGTCAGTGGCTGAACCCCTTGATAGTCACTGAATTGAAGCTATCAGTGCATCAGCGTATTCTTTGTACCTACCTTAGTGAGTTTTTACACATCCGTTATTTTAACAATGGGTGACAAAAAGATGTTGATCATGTTGAGAATAAAGGTTCTTCCAAATCCCAGGTTAACAGAGGAATCCGATGAAGTTATGACATGAATTTAAAAATAGTTATAGCTCAAGAAGTGAAAAAAATGAACAATATTCAAGCTTTGAAAAAGTATGATGTTCCTAAAGTAAATATACGTCCATTGCAGAAGCAATTAGAAAAATTTTAATGTGCACTTTCAACCAGGAAGATGTTTAGGGGACTTCAACTGGGAGATTTGAAGACCATATCGTATTTTGACTTCGTTTTAGAAAAGCGAAGTGAAGGTTTTCCCATCACTCGAGAAGTGATAAGGATGAAGGTATTGGAAGCAATGAGGGAATGTAAAACTCCACACAGCGATTTCAAAGCAAGCATCGGCTGTTTAGATGTATGATGCATAGAAAAGGCCTTTCTCTACGACGTCGCACTTCCCTAGCCCAACGTATGCCAAGTGATTACAGTGAGAAGTTGATCGCTTATCAGAGGTATGTCATAAGCTTGTGATAAAACATAACTATCTGCTAGGCCAGATGAGGAATGCAGATCAAACCCCGGTATGTTTTGATATGCTGTCACCGTCAACAAAAAAGGTGCTAAATTGTTGTTGTTAAAATCCATTGAAAATGAGAAATCAAGGATAACTGTTATGCTCGCAATCACGGTCGACGGGTGAAAACTGATTCCCTATGTAATTTTAAATCGTAAAAGGATGCCAAAGGAAAAGTTACCGTCAGGTGATCTTTTGCATGCAGGAGAAGGTATGGATGAACAAGGAACTTGTGTTAGATTGGCTGAAGGTTGTCTGGGGTCATGCTATATTCGAGGTTTAGTTTTTTCTTGGAAAACTTTCCGAAAATCTTCGGCTCCCGTTGTATTCGAGGTCGCCCTATATTTAGGACAATGCTGTATATTTTAAACTTGATAACGAATTCCTGACTCTTACATCTGCTTTGCACACCCAAGGATCTTACCTAGTTGACAAGAAACATCTTCCTCCATCCTTTTCTGGCCACTTGGAACAGTGATAGTGAACACAAACACTGTACCACTGTTTGTTCCAGCCCACAAAGTTGGAGTTGTTGATTGAACTAGATAAAAAAGATTAAGTTTCAGATTAAATTGCCAAAGCTTCATTTCCAATCTAACAGATATCTATATATATATAAGAACAACATTTCATCAAATGAAGAAAGTCCAGTATACTTACCACTTACTATAAAACTTCGGGCAAAATACAGGCATCTGACCATGCTTCCAAGAGAATCTTCCAATGGGCGTGCCTCCACTTGCCTTTCTATTGGCCGAGCTTCCACAGGGCTGAGAGGCCCGACAGCCCCTGATGTTGAGGCTGGTGATGTTGGTGATGATGTGGCCCCTGCACCTCCTGCTGCCACCTCACCACTGCCCGAAGCGCTACGGGGGGAACACATAGCAATCGAGGATTGTACTGCAGAAGGGACTACATTAGCATGATCAGACTGTTCTAAAGGTAAGGAAGCAATGTTGGTATGCCCTTCTGAAGGTGAAAGGCTTGAAAGGGCCTTAGGGACAGATTTTGATTGAGGGGATATTGGAGTTACTACAGGAGAAGAATCAATAAAAGCAAGGCTCGACAGAGATGTTTCCTCAGGACTACCTTCAAGCCCAAGGGATACAAGGGATGAGTTGCTAATTTCATCCCATTTTGATGGTTCACGTGGCTGAACCCAAGGAGCAATTCTAGTGGGAGTTGTAGCCCTTTTACGATTCAATACTAGAGCCCTGATCCTTTGCCAGCCACCTTTAGGTTGGGCTTGCTCTACCTTCTTTGCAACGGCAACATCTTTTTGATCTTTTCCAACATCCTTACCTGCTTTAGTTCGGCGGATACATTCCAAGCCAATTTTGCCCAGCATAGGACGAGAGACATTCATTCCAGTTCTCAAAGACTGAGAATTTGATTCAATAACCTGAACATTAATTTCACCCATTGGTCTAGAATCTAGAGTACTTGCCCTGTTGGTCTGCGGATTAGGCATGGACAATGCTACTGGGAGTGCAGAGGAATTATTAGGTGCAGCAATGTTTACAGGTGAGCTACGAATATCAGATGTAGTATATGGAGATAAGATGGGAGCACTATTTCTACGAGTCAATGAATAAGGTTCTCGCAGGATAATTGGGCTGGGTGAGGCATTAGTTTTATCTAATTCGTCCTTTGTCGGACCGCTGGATGGCTTGGCATCCTCAACGTGCGGGCCCATCTCCGCTGACCATCTGGGGCAGCATGCAAATACAACGAAGCAATGTTTCACTTCCAAAATACCTTTAAAATTGTGTCTCTCCAAGGCAACAATGAACATGATCATGATTGTTTCTTAGGCTTAAACATTAACTCATGCTCCTGCATCACTTCTGCTAATTCCTAAATAAACATCCAATTGGTAAGTTTAAAAAATAAATTTCATTGTACACCCAGAAACAAGGCATGCACTGCTCAAAGGACTCTGAAAATAAATTTAAAAAGTTAATTACGGCTAAAATAGTATGAAAATGGAAAAAAAGAACATTTAATAAAGGTGTAATCTAAAACAATGGTCCACCAAATCTGTGCATGACTAAAAGAGAACAAAGGAAAACACCACACACCAGTGTAGCGGCATCTAATTCATGCTGCAACAAAATTAAAGACAGCCATAGATACTGCTTATATACAACTGCATTATCCATAATCACTTTAATAAACAAAGAAAAAATAGGCGAAGACATGGAACCAAAACCAAAAATACTAAGCAAATCAGAACCTGAGCCAAAAAAAAGAAATATAAAAAATTTCGAGATTAATGTGGCATTTTCAGCCAATTACCCAGGGATTTGGTTTGTTCCCTCATCCTCTAGCACCCCTTCTCCTATTTCAGCACCATTGGCAGAGGGTGGAGGGTCTAGGGAAGCGGGGGCAGGCTCAGAGGCTGTTGGTTGTATGCCCCCGCTCCCCTCAACACCTTCGTCCTCTGCACCCTCTGGAGGTTCATCTTGCTCCTCCAAATCTCTGATCAACAGATTTCTATTAGTATGTGCTGGCAACAAATGCTCATCAAAAAGTACTTTTTAATTTTCTAGTTTCATCAGTGACACACTAAAATGATTAATTTAAACAAAATTTTCAAACTTCCTATTTTTTCGTGAGGAGCAAGCTCACAATCATTTTTCTATGGGTTATAGTTTGATTTAAATTTTCCAATAAAAATTATTCAAGCCAACAAATTTATTTGAAAAATTAAATATTACTTTCATTATTCAGACATGAACATGAAAGAATAGATTTTGGCAGTGAACTTGCTTTAAGTTAGCTCAAGAAGTGATTTGTCATGTAACAACACAAATATTTTTATTTGGAGATTTAAACTTATTATTAGTTAACATTTGTTTTTGAATTCAATCCCACTAATGATGAAAATTTTCTGTTTTGGGGTTATGCCCAGTATGAAGTCCATCGAATGATTTAAAAAAGAATACCCAACAATTGAGCAGCATTACTCCGACTACATGATGTAAAAACCTTATAAAATGTGTAAGTAGGAGCAAGAAAATTAAATAGCATAAAAGTAGATAAAGTAAGACTTACGGATCTTTTCTTTTGCGGTCACCTGACCCTGTTGGAGAAGAGGCACTGGCTGCACTGCCTCGCTTTTCACCTGCCGGATGCCTTTGAGACCTTCCCTTTCGAAGCCGTCTGAATGATTCTCTAAGAGACTTCTTGAATGATTTACGACGAGAAATGGGGGCATCTCCTGCTCCTGAGAGATCTATAAGATAAATAACAAGAAGTCCAAACCAGGACTAATGCATGCTGATTTCCCAAAGTTGACGTCTCGAATTGATCACTTATATTAAAAGGAAATGTTTCAGTGTGTTAGTCATTCTAAGAAATTCTCATACCATAAATACCATTTGTAGTTCATATTTTATCTAAAATATAAAAGGCAAAAATCGAAAACCCCCTTCTAACCAAAATATCTCCAGAAAAAAACCAACCGATTTTAATCAACCTTTTTTTAGGCAACAGAGCAGGCCCAAAAGTAGGTTTGGATACCACTCTTAATCCCCTCCACTCTCACACAGCACAGCCCTGGTAAGAAATACGTTTCTGTCTGTCTGTCTGGAACTATGTTCTCTTATAACTTGTTAATGGCTGAACCGATTTGCACCATTCTTTCACTAATTTGTTCAGCATTACAACAAACAGGTTTACGTAAAAAAATACAGAATATACACCGTGTTTAAGGCAAATAACGTTTTTACCTATAGTGTAAATGTTTCACGTACAAAAAACATGAATATACAGTCTGACCGAAAGTTATGACATTTTTCAAGAACCCTTTTATGGAACAAAATACTTCTTTGTAGGTAAGTTTTAGAAGCAACGCTTTGTATGTTGAGCGCACGGGTGGTGCGAGGGTATATAAGTTGCAGCGTCAGCCGCAAGAGCATGCACCGAGCACACAGGTGGTGCGAGGGTATATAAGTTGCAGCATCAGCCGTGAGACCATGTGCCGAGTGCACGGGCGGTGCGAGAGTATATAAGCGGCAGCGTCGGCCGTGTGCGCTCCATATGACGATCGTTCCTTGCATGAGATACATGGTTGCGGTCGCTTCTTTCGCTTGCTTGCTATTTCTGCATAGTATTTATTTGATTTGGTCAAATCTGGTGTGTGTGTGTGTGTGAGTGTAGATAAGTTTAAAATACTCACAATGCCTACAAGGTCTCAACCCAATATCGGGCATAGTTCCCGAAAAGCTAAGCGTGTACATCTGTCTAGATCCCTTGAGATGGCAAAAGAACGCGAAGAAAGACGTTCCGAAAAGGGAGTTTGTGCAATCCCGAATTGCACCAGGGCAACACCGGGTCACACAGGTAGTCAATGATAAAGAAAAATTAGAAAACAAATTAATCGAGTATTATCAGGTTTAAAATACTAAAAACAATGTCAAAATCTCTTTCTGACATATTTTGCATGTATTTTTTAAAAATAAACGAATTTAATAAATGTTACCATTTATTCGCTAATATGTCTGGATCAACTGTCCATTGCTGAAGGGTAGTCTAGTGGAAAAGAAAATAACCCATTTGTTCACTTGTCTATGCTCAAGCCGAGTTTGGTAATAATCGTCTCAATGGCAACAATCTGATAAAATGCGGCCTATAAGCCTGCGACATGTAAAAGTGGGTGGGATTGGCAAAGGGAATTAGGTGTCGGTGGCTCCTCAGCACTTATTACATGGTATCAAATGTGTGATGTGCATACCAAAAACATGAAAAAAATACCGTAACAACATATAATATTAAATTTACAATAAGCGACTAGTTATGCCGATTCGAGGAACATACAGAAATGTGACAAGAGACAATTGGTAAACTAGTATACCTCTCGCAAAGTCACTTCCGGAGGATTATAAACTAACCCTCGTCGGAACTGTGGAAAAATAAAAGAGAAATCCCTCCTGAGTTCCTTCCAAAAAGAAATAAAGAGGCTCGTAGCAGTATTTTTGGTTTTACGAAGGATTTGACAATCGTATCACACATTCCAGCAAGAAATATAGCAGTAATTTTCATATCTACAATGCATCACTATGCTATGATAGATGAAAGTACGAAAGACCTCAAAAAACCGGAGATAGTATCATTATACAATGCAACATACAACATTGGCAGAACAAGTATATGGCCTTTAGCTGTATTTTTTTATTTTTTGAATGTAGCTTTCAACATATTAGCTGTCTACAATGAAAATGTTAAAGAAACAGAGAGAATGAGGATGACCAGGGAAATTTAAAAAAACTCTTTCGAAGGAACTGGTGAAAAAAACCCAAATTTCTCGCTGCTAACACATTCCAAAGGAACTCAGAAAATGCATCCGTGATCAACATGCCATTGCCGAAGAAGTTCTGGGTCCCTCCACTTCAGAAAGACTTAAAAGAGGAAGATGAAAATTCTGCCCTAGGAGTAGAGACCCCGACCAACAAGATGTACCAGTTGCATGACATTTGTTTGCAAAGATCACATGTCAATAAAATGCTTATTGAATAAATTGGGTTATATATTATATTAATGTTCAATGTATTATTTTGTATAAAATGTTTATAAATATTTTAATATGCCTTTAAATAATGATATAAAGGCATTTTATTACAACTGTTACAAAAGAAATTAATTTTTATTTGAGAAAATGAAAAAAGTGCAGTGGGGTCAAATTGACTCAACGCCACTAATTATGTAACATTTTGTGACGCCACTAATTAAGGGTTAAAATCATATTTACTTAAGTTTTGCAGACATTAGCCTTGAGTACAAAAAGAAAAAGCCATTTTAAAAACTAAACAATTCCACAGAATATTTATTTAAAGTGTAACACAATTACAGCATAATTTAAAGCATTACTGTTTTTACTGAGTACTAGTGCCATAGAGTGATAATCATGCAATGATTAAAACAAACTGTTTTACAAGCTCTTCTGAAATTAGTAACTTTAACATCCTATTAATAATTTCGCAAAGTTGAATGTTGTCCACATATGATGTCACATGCATTCATATTTCAAATAACATTGAATATTGAGAATGGCTGTATCAACTTGAAAGATTCATTCACTTTTAATTAGATTAACACCAAATGATATTTCTGATCATTCCCCATCTATTTGATAAATATGTAATGGTCAGGAATCTGATGTGCAGAACTATGCTTCATAACATTTATATCTTATTATTGCGACTTTGACACAAGATTTGCACTATTTCATAAGGACAAGAATTGAAATTGTTATTCTTATTGTTGATTCTGCTACTTAATTTTTATTTTTTCACATTCTATGTTTAAGTTCGAGTTTTTCTGAATTTTTAACATTTCAAAAAAGTTACTAGGGTTACTGGAATTGTTGGCTTCAGGTTTTCAGTACATATACACTTACTGTATATACTCGTGTATAAGTCGATCTCGTGCATAGGCCCTGTCTTTTTCATAAAAGAAAAGAATTTTGACACCCTGGCAGAAGCGGATCACTGGATGTTAGGGGTGAGCAAAAAACAATTTTTTTCAAAGTTCGACAGAGCCAAGTGTGGAAAAGTTGCCTTTTGAATAGTATAACAAGAGGGAGAAAAATGTTTTTAATCGATCAACATCTTCCAATTCTGCCAGGCACCCCTTGTTTTCAACCATTAAAATATGCCCAAAACGAACTAATTGGTTTGGCCTTCTCTCGCCAATTCAGGTTAACGTACAAGTCCAAATACCTAATCTGACACAGTTCACCAAATTCTAGCTATTTGGGAATCTTTGGGTTGCCCTGGCGCTTGTTGGCAGGGGGAACACCCCAACTCTGACAATGACTGCTGTCGCCATAGCTTCCTTTTGCTGTGGTCATGTAGAATGTTTCATCAGTGTATACTGTGTATAGTTTACCTACTGGTCAAGAATCAGTGAAAATAATCACCAAACATTACCAAAGGTCTGTGACCTTTAGTGACTCATTGCATCACCATGCCAAAGTGTTCAAGTAAGAAACAGAAACCGCACAGTTAGGTTTACCAAAATTGCTTAATTATCTGCAAAGCATCAGAGATCAACTTAGGATCACCAAGTTATACAGTAAATTATTCTTTCATATACATCGCTATTTAAATATTCGATAGTTATCGATACAGTTACAAGAATGTAAATTCCATCAAATTTTAATAACCACAGGGCAAATAAAGTCATGGGTTTAAACCTATCGAATATATTTCTAGTATATAAGTCGATCCCTGAGTTTTTCGCTAAAAATTTGGTCTTAAAACCTCGACCTATACATGAGTATATATGGTAATTTACAATCAAAGAAGGATAAAAATGGATTGAATATTTTTGTGAAAACTTTCATCTAAAAATTAAACAAATGAATGACCATGTTAAGAAGATTCTCATCAAAGTCAGTAATGATTGCAGCAGCTTAGATAACATCTGTTGCCGATAAAATTAGCATTTATTGTGACTTAAGCAATATAACATCTAATGATTTTGAATGGATATTAATTGCATTTTAATATGCGTAATCTGACTGAATATGAATTTGGTTTCAAATGTTTATTGTTCATGCTAAATTGGCTTGAAACTTGAAAATAATATGCTAGTGAAGCAAGCCATTAGATGGGTTTGGGCCCTGCAAAGTGGCAGGGCCAGAGCCCCTAGTTATTGTTAAAACCATTTGATTATAAGTAACTTTACTCCAAGTCACTACATTAAAATTTTATTAACAAGCCAAACTGAATTATGTCTTTTATGCAGAGAGAGCTCCCTCATAATAACATATAGAAAAATAAGCAAATTAATTAAAAACTTACCATTAGGATTGAGGGTGCATTTTGTTAGAACTGGTTTGAGTCGCTTGTAATCAAAGAGAGCGAGGCCATGAGCTGTTCCAGCTGCCACCACTCCCCATTGAGCATGAAGAGCAAGGGAAGTAACAGCAGCAGGAGGATGGAGTTGCAAGACAGATGATGCTTGGAATCCTAAAGATGAAGCACTCTCTACTGCTGGAGTTTTACGTAAAGTTAGCTGATCGTGGCCTTTCCATACAAAACCATCACGATCAGACACAATATTCATGGTGATGAGCTGAAACGAAATTTGATAAAATATTCAATTCACACAGAAATCTCCTGGCAAATAATGGATGTCTGTACCATTTTTCTTTAGCAATACCTTAACTTCTGAGGCAGTTGTAGTAACTTCTCCCTCACTTTGATTCTCAGGAGTAATTCGGGCAATGACCACATGGCCTGCAGTGCCAGCTACAGCAAGTGTGCCCGATTGTGGACATAGGGAAATTTTTTTTACAGCAAGCCGAGGATCATCCGAGTATGGATCAAAAGTGCCAACCTTGATTAAGTTTCACATAATTAATAGAACATTAAGGGTATTTAAAAAATTGTAATCTGGCAATATTAGCGCAAATTCTAACACATATTAGATTTCAATTTAAATAATTATGAGGAAGATAAATGTCTTCCAATTGACATCCAAAAAATTTTTAAAATGTACATTATTCTAACCAACCTTTCTGAATGGTGGCCATTCTTCCTCCTCCTCTTCTTGATTTGTTCCATTGGCCAGAGGTGAATCCAGTGCATCTACCCCTTCCTCTGAACTGAATAGCTCTGCCGAAGCAAATTTGTACAACAATTTGAGTGAGATACCACTAGCATCCCAGAAACGTACTGAACCATCCTCATGCCCAGTTAACAGAACTTCTCTACCACCACCATCACTGCCACTCTTTTCTACATTACTCTTCTCTTCTTCTCGAATGCTACCTCCATATATCAACCACTCCTAAAACATGGAAAAATTTCATATTTATTAAAAAATATAGGAATTGACAGATGTGAATAAAAACAAGTTTGTGAATTAACAACAAAAACTATTTAAGATTTATCACAAGAAAATAATAAGAATAAAAATCAACATGCTAAGTGATTAAAAATTAAGCAATAACCATTTGTCAAAAACATACCTTCTCCGAGTATGCATTACGCATTTTCTCCTTCCCTGCTTCAACAATATTCTCCCACAAAGATTCTGGGACATTAGACACATGGTGAACACAAGTGATAGCAGACCCATGTAATGGAGCAAGGTATGGCAGCGTCAGCTGTTGCCAATCATCACTCCTCAAATCAATTGCTATGAGCTCTTCTTCAGCGAGAACTATCAATGCTTCTAGTCCTTCTGAACTGGACTCTGAACCTATGTAATTATTGCAGAGCATTCGCTGAATTATAATATCTTATTACATAAATAACAATGAGGTAACCACTTAATTGAAGAGTTTATGTTTTAGAAAGTTTAGATGTCAGTATAGAAACCAAACTATGCGAGAATACAAAAAATACACTAAAATATTTCACTAAATATATCAAATGACAAAATATTTTTATTGATTAACCCAGTAGCTTATTATTTTTTAATGCAATTCTGCACCTTGATTGATTTTCAAAAAAGTTGCCAAGCACAAAATCATTTACATATTGAGAACTAATGAAGGAATCAATACGAAATTTTATACATATGTAGCAGTATGAATATATACTCAATGCGTTTGTAAAAGTTTTCTTGCATATGAAATAATAAATAAACCATTATAGCAGCAACAGCACAATTCCACATTTTCAAAAATTACATATAATGTTAATCAACATTTTTTCTGTTGAGTGACACTCTTTATCAATATTGATAATTTGTGTGTAAGTAATTGATCACTTTGGGTTTCATAAGGTGTTTATATACGATGCAAATCTTACTCTCTTGACTTTGTAATGAACAGCATACAGTGGGATATTATATCAATCATCAGAGATAAGAGTGCACATGACAATTTTTCAGCTCAATGAGCAATTGAGTCTAAGTAACATACATTACTTGACTCGCCAGAAAATCAGCGTCTCTTTAACCCCTCAAGCCGGTATTTAAATCTCTTGCCGTTGACCCCAAAGTGGTATTTAAATCTTAGAAAGCTGAAGGAAAATTACACTCCTTTATTTATTTTATCAATATTCAATAACTACTGGTCCAATAAATGCTAAACTTTCAAGACATTCATCAAAAACACACCATTCTCTTTGAAAAATAATAATCGAAACGCGATTATGTGAATGATTGTATTAAACAATGATGTTCATTTGTTTTCAATAATGAAATAATATGTTATGCATAACTGCTGTTTAATTCTACATCTTACACCAGAAAAACTTGAATAAGATGTAAGAATAATCTCTTAGCTATCTTTTAGTCATAAATTAACATGTAGGATGAGTATAATTATTTAAAAAATTGTTTTTCCGCATGATGCACGTCTCCAAAATTTACCTTCTTCCCAGTGGGTGTGGTTCGTTTTTATGATTTCAGATTACATGAAAATTTATTGCCAAAAACCATTTCTTAATGATGAGTTGTACATTATTATCATTGGTGAAATATTTAATGATACAAATAAATACAATTTATTAGTTAAAACATTTCAAAAATTTTCTGCTGACTCGAAGTCATACCACTTCATTCCCCCTTTCCTTTCTACTAAATATGCTTGCAACCTTTAATCTTTTAGATCCACACCCTCCATGGCTGAATTGTATTTATGAATGCATTTAGGTTTTATAACATCTACACCTAGAGTACTTTTTACGATCATTTCACTGTCATGAAAAGTAGAAATCATTGCAACATCTCATTTATCTCTTCACTTCATAGCCATTATGCCATTACTATAATACGCTACTGCCTCACCCTTACATAACTTTTTTTTTAAGAAACTAGGAACATTTTTTCTATTTAACCTCAGGGTGACCGCAACATTCACTCCATTTTTAGTAAGAAGAGATGCTAAGTAAGGGGAGTTGTAATAGTTGTCCATCCAGAGTGGATGTCCCCTTCCAAACAATGACTGAATTAGTTTCACAACTACTTTGGAACTTTGCAAATTATCCTCCACATCCACCTTACAGGTTATATTTGAGCCAGCACCCGTGTATACAATGAAATTCCAAAGATAGCCAGTTTTTTATTCACACAGCTCAAAAGTTTTTATACCAAACTTAGATGCCTTCAATGGAAGGAACTGCCTAAATCCTAACCTACCCTTCCACAGTGTTCAAGATTCATCAATGCAAATATTTTCATCTGGCTGATACAAATTTTGAAATTTCGACTTTAACTGACTCATAAAAGAATAAATTTTTGAATAATTTTGATGGTGGTCCCTTGTAATTTTCCTTATCATTATTATTCACAAAGTGCAAAAATTTCTGTATAAGTTCAAATCTATCTTGTGTCATGACTTGGGGAAAAAATTGGTGTTTCCAGAAAGGGATCTTTGGAAAAATAAGACTTTATCGTCGGTTTGTGGATGATTCCCATGAGAAGAAATAATCCAAGAGTAAGATATACTTCCTCCTTTGAGACATCTCTCCTATTATTAACTCGAGACCTAGGTTTGAGGGAAGTATTCTCTATATGCTGCTGTGCATAGCGGTTATTATTATTTAATATAATTATTCCCAATACTTCTGTATCAAAAAAAGCAAGAAAGCTATCTAACACAGTTTCAGCTTGTATCTGTAGTCCACTAGTACCTGTGAATGGCATTTTTCGAGGATTATATGATTCATCCACTAGCTGCCAAGTAAAAGGTGCACAATCACTAGAATAACCAAAACCATCATCATCATCTTTGATTGTAGTAAACTGGCTGTAATCTTCCCCACTAAACTCGAAAATATCACATATTGATTCATCTGAACCAATTTCACTGTCACTTTCATCCAACAAAGGCAAAATATCTTGAGCTGAAACATTCACATGCTTAGAAAGACTCGCCATGATTTTTTACTACTTCGCAAACCAATTCACTCTGAAATATATCCAGAAAAAAAAAATAGCTTAGTAAATAGAAAGAAAAAAATTAGGGCAGCACCATAAAGGCATTCTAAATCTGAGGAAACTGTAGAATGATGAAAAGGCTCTGATATTAAGACTTGCGTCAAGTGAGGCCAGGGTCTGTATGCATGTACGGACAACCGTTCCTCAGGCAAACAGCAAGGTCCATACATGTGTACTGTGAATCGGCCTGAGGGGTTAAGCCAATGGGTTAATATTTATGCAATAAATAACAATTTTTCTCCTAATTGCAGCTATTAAAAACTGGATTCCTTAAACAAATAAATAAAGAGTTGATGCCTTGTCAATAAATTTCAGAGATATTTACGTTAATTTCTTCGTCTTTGATAATCCAGTTTCATCCATTTACTAAATGCTGCATGCACACGAAAGGAAATTAAACGTATTTTCATAATTATAATAGATCTAATTTACTTCAGTTACTATGAAGATTGTTTTCATTGGCAACAATTAAATAACCATGCAAGAAATTACCGAAGTTCAAAGTGAATTACGACATAGTTTGATTTTAATGATAAACAGAAAGTTTGTTTATTTTTGTTTCTAGTAAAGTGGTACCCCTGTTGGGTTATGCAAACCACTTATGTCCTTTTCTAATTACCTTTACCGAATGCAATGAAAATCCGTTTGGTAAAAGCCAAGAACGAACATGCGTAAGGATGGATGGAAAGAAGCCAATAGGTGCTCATGTTGGAAACAAAACATGTATAAACATTCACTACATTTAATTTGTTAATATCATCGTTTATTTTTGCCATATCTTGGTCAAGACATAATTTCTTGTTTTACAAGCTGTTTACGGCTTGAGACAGTCATCTGAAAATATCTATTATCCTCAATGGTTTAGGTTCCAACAATTTCGGATAAACAATCATTTACTGTATTACTAATGATTAATTTAAATTACCTTTCCGCTATTTGCTGTTAAATTTTATTTGGCACTAGAAACGAAGCAAAATAACTAGTACATCATAATTGAATTAATGATGTCAAAACTGAAGACGGATGGTGATCTGCCAGTAAAACGAAAACATGGTTTAAAAAAAGTAAACGCAGATTCAAAAAATGCTTTTTTTTTAGAGTTTTCACATAAAATTTTGAATATTTAACATTTATGCATTTTTCAACAAACTTCAGATTTAGTTATCAAACTGCATAATTATAATGTAACGTTATAAATTTATTCGAGCTAAGCATTTATAAACAAGATTGGAACGATGTACTCCATGTCCGAGTACACAGAGTTTCCAAATGCATTCTTTGAGATTTCACAATGTTCTCAATATTTTTAGCTCAGATGAGTATTTAACGAGAAGCTAGTGAGGTACGAGGTAAGTAAGAAAAAAGGTGGGACTGTATTAATGGACAGTAGCCATTTAAGAACTTTATTTCCTAAATAAAAATTGAGATGCCAATTGTGCTATATCAAAAATGCACTAAACGAGGCATGCCTGGATTTGAAAGAAAGGTGGCCAAAAACCATGTAATCTACTAGTAGACATCTTTAACAAACAAACCATTACCTAATCCTCTTCTCCATCATAATAAAGGCATCATTTTTCCTAATGCTTGTCAAAGTGGAAAAGATAAAGCAGATGATAATTTGATAAGCTCCATACATGATAAACCAAAACTTTTATTTATTTAATATTTGATGTTTTTTATTCAGCATTGTTAATTTTTGTTGTGTCATAAGAAATTATTCTGTTTCCCAAAGCTAATCAGTCTAAAGAGTGTTTTGAAATCTAGGGTATTCTGTAAAGTGGCATCTTTCTTACTTGTCCCAACGATGCAGTAGCAGATAGGTTTCACTGCCTAACTGTGAGCATACCTTCAGTATCTTCCTCCGATGTCGCAGGCATTGGGTCAATTGTAAAAAAGTCAATGACTTTGGAAGTAAAATCGAACACTACATGTTTCTTTCCATGTAAAACAGATATCGTATGCCTGTCGGTGTAACTGGCACGTGGCATTCCTCCACTGAATAGGATGAAATCATCCCTAAGGATACAAGAAATACGTAATCAAATTAAAATACTACTTGTAAGCGATTAAATATAAAAATAGAGCTTAATATATTTTCTAAGAGTTTTACTTTCAACATATCATAATATTCATTTCCAACTCACTTAGAAGTAGGTCTCCATAAAAATTTTGTGACAGATTTGCATGGAAATGGTCCATACAAAGTGGTTGGCTCTTCTGAAGGTTTGTCACCAGTATCAATGTCCCAGAAGGCATAGCTACCATCATTATGAGAGGATGAAAACTTTTTTCCAGAGCTATGCCAGCAAACACTTTCCAATTGTTGGTTGCTAATGTACGTCTATTTGGGAAAATACAAAAATACAAACAAATAAAATACTTAAATATGATGAATTATTGAAAAATCTTCACTGCCATTATCTTAAGGTATTTAAACCAAATACAGTGTTTGCAATGATTTTCTGGGTGCAAAAGAGCAATTATAGTTGGAATACATTTGTCACAATATCTTAGATGAATAATACAAATGGTGACTGAACAAAATGAGCAAAAGTAGAAAAGTATTGAAATCATGAATTAACGCAACCTTATTGCAAGTAGTTCTTCAAGATTCCATTTATATTTTGGGTTTAAGCATCATTAGTTCCATTGATTATTTATTCATCTATTGATTTTCATAATATATCTCTAGTGCCATCTTATTTATTTATAGCCAAACCAGACATAATCTATATAAAGGCAGAAAATGCATACACAACATACCTGATCTGCACCAGGTTTTTTCCTGTTCCACAAAACCATTAGCCCACGGTTGTAGCCAATCAGAATCTTGTCTGGGTCCCCAGGCTGCTCTGCTATGGCTTCCACAGCTCCTGGATTTTTCTTGTAATCCTCAGGAACGCTGAAGTATGGTAAGTATAACTTAATTAAGATAAAAATGAACAAGCAGCACAAGGACCTACACCCATAACAGGAATTGTTCACTATGCATGCCTAAATGATTTTATATTCAGCAGCAGCAAAAATAACGAAGATAAATAATTTTGTTCCAAAATAATTCCAGAACTGTGCATTGTAGATAATTACTATCAATACTAATTTCATTTTGCAAATACATAAATAAAACTAAACCATATTTAAAAATAATAAAATGTAAATGACAAATAAATACTTAAGAATGATAATTTAATTTTTGAAAGTAAAAATTTGAAGAAAATGCGCATGGTTATTACCTTAACAAACATTTTTTTGGAAGGTTCCATAACCAAATATAATTCATATAAATTTTTACGAAGAAATCCTTTTAATATGCAATTAAAACCTTCATCATAAAAAATGACATATGAATAGATAGTTCAAAGCAGTGTAAAAATAAATTAGTACTAACTTTTGCATGACTACATCCTGATATATGATGGTCTCAGACATCTCAAAATTTTTGAGGTTAAGTAAATATATATTTCCACCTTCAGTTCCCAAGAGAAGGTGTTCTGCTGAAGATTCCAGACAGCAAGCAGAGATCTTCTTTAGCCTACATTTCAAAATAACATGTTTAAAACATGGAAGCACAAATAGCATCAATGGATGCCACATTTCAGAATCAAATATACTTCTATTAAAGCATTCCTTGCAGAAATTGACTAACAAATTATTAATGAAAGCTTCAGTAAAAGTCTTGACTTTTCAGAGCTTTATTTTCTAATCAGGACTTAATGAAAATAGAAAATATGCTTAAGATTAAAAAATCTAACTCAAATATCAAGTTCATGTTTTATGAAATAACTTACTTCCCCTCCAAAGACTGAATTTTTACTTCCTCCATGGTAGAATTTCCATTATTTTCATTTATTTCCCATAAGTGTATAGAATTATCAGCACATAGTGATACAATTCTACCCTGTAAAAGTCAGACAAAATGCTTAAACATTCTATTACAAAGTAAATAAATAATTACAATAATTCCACAAGATACATTTCCTAAGTAGATAGATACCTGGTTTGGGAGAAACACTAACTTAGTCACCGCACACTCATTATTCTGGTGCTGGCCATAAAATTCTACACCAGGCTTTCCAAATCTGTTTTAAAAGCTCAGGAAAAATGCTAAATGAAATTAACTAAATACAAACAAATAAAAGAATATGCACTTGCTTTATTCTACTATTTATCCTAATTTTTCTATTACAATACATTTTGCATCAATTATTTTAGCTCTCACAATTTCATGTAAATACCTAACTTGGAAAACCATCTTAAAATGTTAATGCCAATTAAAAGTTAAAAAGCAATTATTAGATGAAAAATTACTATATATTACATCAGATATAAACTGCCACAATGCTTAAGGTAAGTGAATAAGAATCCATTCATTCCTACAAAACCATAAAGGATACACTTTAATAACACCAGATGATGTACCTATAGCCATGAGTCTTAAGGTGGGATCCCAGGCCAGTGCAGAAGGCTTATTTGGAAATCCATGCTGAACAGTCTGAAATTAAAAAAAGTAATATTCTTATAGTACTGTACAATGATCTTTTATATTATCATTGGAAAACTTATGATATTGTTAACATCACTATATAATTTAAGGAAATATGCATCATTATGGCCGGACTTGATATTTTTAGCCTACTTTCCAGAATAGAAATAGGCTTATAGTTTCTTCGTTGTGTATGTCTATCTGTTCCCCTATTAACTTCAGAAGCAATAGATCGATTTTCATGACACTTGGTGAAAATCTCTTGCTACTAGGGCCGAGCTCCCGAGAGTAGTTTTTGTCGCAAAGATTGAAAGTCCTGGTTTCAATTCCAGGAACTATCCTTCCCATTTGATTTACATTGGAAATCTGAAATCCATCATGCAGGGTGATTTCTCTTGCACATTAAAATATCTTAGAATTGTAATATCATAGCAAGATTTGTACTATTCTCTGTGAAAAGTAATAGAGATTCTAATTTTTTAATTTGATTATTTGTTTAAATAGGCATTAAGATAAACGATTAGCCAAATGGCAAAGAAAAAGTGATGATTTGATTGGATCAGAAAATTCTAAACAAAATGAAACATTTAAAATCACATTAATACAATCTACAAGTGTATTTCTTAAAAGAAAATGCACCCATTTCATTTTGTCTATCTCTGTCTGTACACAAACATCTTGCTACTTCAAAGGATTTTGATGAAAATTGGCAATTAAAATTTTTTCTAAAATAGAAGACAAAAATGTCATACTATGATGAAATTACTCTATCAGTCTTTACTTCACTGTTAAATAAAAATTGACTTTTTGCTAAAAAATATTAATAGGAGAACATTTACTTTTTGGATATTGTAGAACAAAACAAAGATTTTCTGTAGTACTTTATTTGATAGGATACCTATTTTTGTGAAAGTCATGATAAAAATTTTTCTACTACACATCAAATACTACAATGAATACATTATAGCATTTTATAACTGAGACTTTTATTGAAATGGTAGGCAAAAAGAGCATATATGGGTCATATCACTGAATCAGGACTGCAAACATCTATAATAATCTAAAAACCACGTACTTGGAACATGTCCTTCAATTAGAGAGAAATAAAATCTTTCACTCCTTAATCTTATGACAGAATTTCATTTAATTTGGCATTTAAAAACTGTTGAAAATAAAATCATATCTGTAATATGTGTGTGGTACTGGTACCACAAGTTGTACCAGACGACCCCCCAAAGGGATACCAATAGACCTGATTTTGCATGTGTGAAGACAAGTTTACTGGATAATGAAAAGGGGTGGTGGTATCAAGTAGATGACCAAACTATTCAAGGGGCAAATGGAAAAACATTTTTGAACGACACTCAGCTACAGGATAGCATTCATAATGTTTCTTTTTTCTGAGTTTTTCATTCATCACCACCCTATTAAAACAGGAGCCAACTTGAGGACTTCAACATACATTGTTAAGATAGAATAATTTTTCGGATGTACATAACGACGTGAAACAGTAACTAAAAGGTAAATAAGAAAAATAACGTGAGGCGAATATTCGAACCGAGCGCCTTATTTCAAGGAAGTGCATCGACTCTTCTTGCCACCGAATTGGAAAGTTAACCCAAGCGCAGCAAATGTATCAACGGAGTAAGCTTTGGAAGGGTATACCGTAACCGATTACAAGCCGAGGATATGAAAAAAAAATTGGGCCCTCGGCCGTGGGACGGATGACGAAACTAGAAATCTCCGACTAACCGGGGTTACTATCGGCTGTTTGCCGTTCGGACGGCAGTGGCGGGATATGGGGGGTGATGAAGCACAATGGAAATGCTCGGGGAGGGAAGGGGTGGATGGGAAGACGAGAGAGAGGTGGAAAGATAATCAGGTGGTTGGGAAGAGGCTACGTTAAACTCCTGAAGGGAAGATAAGAGACGAGGCGATGTCCCATAGATAAGCAACTCTTCGCCCTCTAGTAAACAAAGTGATTAAAAAATATGAGGAAGACAGGATAAAAAGAACTAGTGTGCGGGAGAGATTCGTTTCTATTTTTACATGTAATACAGAAAGGGCGGAGAATATTATGCTGATGCAACTCCTTAATTTTAATTATAGACTAAATGTTGTTCCATTGGTTAGTGTGTCCAAACAGAAAGACCTTGGTGTAGTCTTTGATACTAAACTTGGCTTCTCTGATCATATTTTGAAAATAAAAAAAAGCAGTCTCTCTTGGGAATATTATATCGTTTTACGGACATTACTGATCCACTGGCTCTTAGATTGTATTTTTCTTCTTTCATTTACCTGTAGTTAACTACTGTTCTCCTATTTGGACAATGCCTTCTGTTTCCAACCTTGCCTCTTTGGATTGTGTAATCAATTTTTTTCTGAGAATTGTTAAATCCCGTGTGCCCTCCTTTCGCCAACTCTCTAATATCATATCTTCCCTTTCTTCGGATTATCCCTCTGTTTATCGAACTAAGTCTGATCTTTCTTTCATATACAATATACTAAACTCTTTTACTGACTGTCCTGAGTTACTTGCTCAATTTAATTTCCGTGTTCCTAATAGATCTACTCGCTCTTCTTTCTTATTTCACTTCACCACCCCCAGAATTTCGCTTGCTAAACGTCCTCTTTTCTTTCGTCTCCCCTCCCTTTTAAACTCACTTTCCCCTAATGTAGATCCTTTCTCAATGTACAAAGAGTCTTTTTCTTAAAAATGGAATGTCATGTCGTCGCACAACTTAATTTTATTGACTGCTTCTGCATACACTTATACTACATTGAATTTCATTTTATATTGTTTGTACTTTATTTTTGTTGTTATGTTGTTAATCTTTGAAAGTTTAATTTTTCACTTTAAATTGGCGTGATCGCTGTGTGTGAAAAAATGATTTAATTAATTAATTAATACCTTATAATTTGCCGAATTTCAAAGGAATGTCGTAAATCGCGGGGCATTACCCAATAAAAGTTTATCTATTTAATCTATTTTGCCGAAACTAGAGTTCAAATTAATGGGTTTTATGAGGGGAGGATTATGTCAGTTCGACCCTTGGGAGCAATTTTTTGTGGTCGCGTACCCCCAAGTACACTTTAAGTGATAATGAAATTAATAACACTTGTATTATGACAGGTAACGCATATTTATAACGTTAAAATTCGCAGTTTTGGCGTAATTCTGTTTTATGGCGTCACATTGCAAATTTTGATTCCGAAACCATGCACGAAAGACGAAGAAAAAAAATTTGTCTAACATTTTCGCGTACCACTTCAAAACTACGTACCCCTAGGGGTACGCGTACCGCCGGTTGAAAAACCCTTGTTTACATTTACTTACATTTGCTTCCAGAATTTTTACCGTCTAAATCAAATTTATAAGCTCATCAGCATATCGTCCAACTCGGCAACGATAAAATATAACGCCGCATAAAATATTTTACATCATCACAGCATAATATATGTAACGGTGATGAACGAAAAAGTATTTATAATTATGGAGCGTATCTTTTAGAAAACAAACTTTATTTTCGATATCGTTGAGGGGTATTATTTTTCGATCGGATCCGTCGAATGAAATCAACGAAAACGGAAAAATTCTGATTCTGCGAATTAAGCAAGAGACAGTCCCGCTCATGGATTTCCGAGCTGCATGAATGGCAGGCAAAAGTCTGAGCGCAGTTTCATGAATTTTGAGCCCGTCCATACATGAACTTATGGCGGACATGACTGTTAGTTACTAACTTTGGACAGAAGAAGTAGACCCAGATTAATTAAACGGTGCCTCGAGAAAAATTGAATTTATTGCCACACCAGGATTCTAGATCAATCGTGACTTATTTACAACGAAAGAATTTTTTCCGCTTGCCTATCAAATTTGAAGCATTGATGGAAAATTTCTTGTTTATAACGAAAATGTTACAAGTATAAATAGAAGAAATAGGCTTAAAGAATCCATAGTAAAAGACAGACAAACAGATTAATTCTTTCTGTTTATCCCACGATCCTCTTCAAATATAAAAATATGCGAAAGCAAACAATTATTGGTAAACCTGTCCTAATGCATGGTCGCTATGGACGGTGAATTCAACTATCACCGTATCGCGATGTTGCAAGATTAGGTATTTAGACAGTTTCCTCCTTTTTTAATCTTTGAGAAGCACTTCATCACGAAAAATCCTCATTACTCCGGTAAAAAATCAGACTGTTATTTTCTCAATGATCCGATAATTCCAATACTTTAATTTAATCAGTAAATTCCGAAGTCATTCGCGTTTTAGCTGCAGGAATCACCCAAATGATTCGAACGTTATTTGAATCCCAAATCTCTCATAAAGTGCCCTTCGCAATTCCCCCGTGCGCCTGCCAGAATCTAAGGGATTCGCCGGCCGCTACGAGAAAAACAAACGTAACACCGTAATTTTGTTTCGTGAACCAGACCAATCATGTTTTACTGAGCGAGGGACGCGCGGCGAATTTTTATTCCATTATTTTTTCGGTAGGCTCGAGCATTTGAAGCACACGTGTTCCAAACGCCAAAACCATCTCGTTTTCGTTATTTTTACTCCCTTTCGACAGAGACCTTTTAGTCTACTCTTTATTTACGCATTACGAAATCACTTTCTGTCTTAACGGCGATCGACGAAACCTTCGAAAAATACCAGCGGGAGCTTTCATCCTGTTATCCAAAAGTAAAAAAATAAATAAACTGAAAAACATCTCCCGTCTGGGTATATGCATAGGAGGTGCCGGAGACGACATCCGCCCTATAAAGACATCCTTCTATCCCTATATCACGCTATTTGGGCTCCCAAGAGAACACTAGGGAATTGGGAGAATCCCTACCTAACATACACCCAAACATACCCTTTTTTCTCTCCATCCCCTTCCTGTTCGGAAAGACAGACTGAGGAGGAGGAGGGAGACGGACAATAAGGGAGACTGTATGGGGAGAAAGGGAGAGAAAAAGAAGGGAGCGAGGGGGAGGGGGTCCCTTGGTTTCCTTAAACAGGGCGTGGCAAATCCTTCCCCCCTTTCCCTACCCATCATCCTCTTCCTTCGCCTAACCGTTGATGATCGATTCCGTATCGCACGGAGCGTGACTACGAAGCCCGACACGGTCGCGTATGAAGACCATGTGTGTCATCTGGAACTGCTGGTGGGGGAGGATCGGGATGGGGAGAGATGTGGGGGATGGGGAGAGATGTGGGGGATGGGGAGAGACGTGGGGAACGGGGGGACGTCAACATCGGCACACAGCCCGGCGCTATCTACCTAGTTGATAAGTCGACCGAAACATAGCCGCAAAAAAACGTTATCGATAAAACCCGATACGACGACGACGAACTTCAGGGAGGAGCTAATAAATTCCTTACGCGTGTCCGCCTGACGTGATACCATTCTCCTAAGTTTTAATACGTCTCCGTCTTCCGAGAAAAGTTTCTACTTTTAACCAAGTAATTTACAAGTTAATCGGAAATGGAGTTTTTCCAATGCGCGGTATGGATCTACATCCCTAGTAGCGTAAAAAAATCGACTTAAATCTTAGGAATGTTTTCAAAATCTCAAATCGATAATTTGGATCGTGGCAACAAAAGGATAATATCTTTCAGCGCCGTTGAGCAGTTATCGAGGTTTATTAACGACCGTCCGCCATAGTCTTTGAAACACTTTTATTTTTTAAGGTTGCGAGTTATTTTAACTTATTTCAAGAGGAGGAGAGTAACGAGGAGCAGTTCTTAAAACTTGGCGAGTTGTAATTTCACGAATTACCAAAGTGATTAGCGTAAAAGTGTTAATGATATAGCACATTGGAATTTCAGGCTATACTTACGGCAGAACCGGCAATTTTAATTTATTTTTACTATCCATCAAGCCGTTTTATTCCACGATCACGCACTGACAAAACTAATTATCTTCGTGCACAGTTAATAACATGCTCAAAATTTGGGGACCAGGATTCCTAATAAAAATAACGCATTTTATAGGCGAAAAGCAAAATAAATGTTTTCTAATGCCCAACGGCTTGTTTTTCAACAACTTGCCAGCCGGGATATTTTGGTCTCCCCACGACGACCTGGACCCAACATATTTACAATCCCTGGGAGCGAGGATTCGATGGTGGAACTCTTTTCAAGTGACCAATGCCCCAGAAGTTTGATATATTGGGAAGGGATGGGGGGACTGTTTACTCAGTGTAAGTTTCGAAAGATAAATACTACTATCATGGCGTCGTGTAACTCTGGACGATGGTTTGAGAGTTCGGCGGGAGATTGGAACGATTTCGACATCCTAAGGATTTATGATCGCAAACGCGTGTTGAGTGTTTTGCGGATTAACGAGAGAGAGCAATGATTCGAGAACATACGATTAAACAATTAATGTCGGCGATCGTAGAAACATTCGACAGCAAAGGGCTCTGGTATTCTTTAACATGAGCATGCCATCGCTGTGATTTATGAGAGTTCATCACTTTGCGAGAAACTGTAAATTTCCATTTTTGACTCAATCCTAGAAAATAATTACTTCAAAGATAGGCAAATATGTATACTTTGTGAAAGAGTTTCTCATATTAACACGAAGGCGGGTATCGGGATAAGTGCTGTGACCTATTGTTTGCGAATGCGATTCGTCATGGGTTCATTCCCATTAATGGAATTCCTGCATCGTCTGGATAAAACTTGCGAGGGCTGTAATATGCGTTAGCTGGAATTAAAGAGAGTAGGTCAAATTAAAATTCAAGACGTAAAAACTAACCGCAAAAATTACTTCGTAAGCAGAAAATGCCACAAAACTATTCTCCTGACGCATAATTTTCCATTTATAGATAAAATAAATCCTCTCAGACAACAAAGCGTTCACCTTTATCAAGCGATTCCATTTATCTCGATAAAAATACACAGCCGTAGAAAAGGAACGGACAATGATTCGTGTTTTACTTTCGATGTGATGAAATATTGTCTTATCTACTTAATGGCGTATGCCGAAAAAGCGCAAACAACATATTATGTCAAAAAACACAAAAACAAAAAAAATTAGCTTTTTGAATAAAACTTGTTGAGTTAAACACATGATAACACTTCACAAAACTGTTTTTGTTTTAATAATAATTGGAAACTTACGCGGTAAATTTTAAAAGCACACAACTTTTTGAAAAAAAGGTATGATTTATAACGAAACACGACCAAGCCCGCTAAGTATGGAATAGTTCTTTGCAATAATCACACTAAGAAAATTTATTTAACACAACGCCAGCGGTAACCAAAACAAAATATTTGAAATGTCAAAATGAAAGGCGAATTACAACGCTTACAACTCGGCAGACGCAATTTAAAAGAATGAGGGCCAAGTTTTGGCATATAGAGCATAATTATAACAGCCGACATGCAAACGACAAGATAACGGCAAGAAAGTTTTTCGAAATCATGACCTCAGGAGCAAATAATCTTCAAAAATTATCTCCTTTATAATTAAGAAGGCAATAATGTTTTTCTAAAATGTTTACTGACCCTTCTCGTCAAAATGTCAAACTGTTGGAATCGTATCGAACCGTCGGATATTTCGAACGAATTTTTAATATCAACGTTATAGGTTTAATTCAAACCGCAAAACTGCTATTGCAGAAAATTCCACCGAAAATGCGAAAGTCACGGATTACTCAGCTTGATCTTATAGGATTGCACGAAAAACTAACCAAGTTCTTTCCCAGCGATCAAAATGGGAAGAAATTTCCAACCTCAAACGAGACCAACAACAAAAGTCTTAATATGCGTTTTTTCGGCATCGTTGTGTAATCAGAAGCGCGGAAGAAAAAAAAGACGAGATACGGAACCGAAAGCGACTTGACATACAGGTTCTTCCCTGTAATCTTCGCTTTACGCCACGCTTTACGAGATCCCTCACGACCAGAAAACTTACTCTTTTCGTGTACCCCGGTAAGTAGGGAGCGCATAACCGTACGCGAGACACATACCTCCTTATAAAGCAAGATTCCACTCCTGGGGGAGGAGCGTACTTTTGTACTAATAATAAGTTTCTCGATGCCGAAACCCATTCCGGACACGGAACCGGATCGTTCAGCAAAGAGACCGTGAGTACTCGAGCGGAGGAAGGAGAAGAAAATTAAAAAAGCTTATTCCGTTCTCATTTATATATATATATATATATATTTATTCTCTCACACCCGACCGCCCTCCTCTAGGCGCCCGCCCACAACGTTTTTTCCATGGCAACACGGGAGTTGACTTCTTCTTGGACCCACGTGGAGACAAAAAAAAACTAGTTTACCGGCATACCTTTCGAACGCGCTTCTCGCACCAGACGAGACGAGACTATCCTTCCCCCCTTCTCCCCAACCCTCCGGAGTGCGAGAGAGAGAGGGTAAGGGAGAAAAGAATCGTTCGTGATAGAGAGGTTGGATACCCTATACCGTCCGGAGGCTTAAATCATTACGGTTCAAGTCCTCCGTCTATCACAAATTCATCCCCTCGAGGGTGACGACATTTGGGTTCTTCCCGCCCTCATCCCATTCACTCTCCACATGTCCCGATCCGAGGACAACCCTTTTTTTCATGCGCGCGCGCGCGCACACACACACACACAGGACTCTCCAAACAGGATTTTGGACGAGGCCACACAAGGTACGGAGAGTTACAAAAACAAAAAAAAAGGGACTATAAGGCAGCAGGAGTTAGCTTATGAAGGAAGGCAAACGAAAAAAAATATCCTACAATGAGAGAGAGGTGAAGACACGGGAACTGTACGTAAGCCTCCAAAAAGGCTTTGGAGCTGAACGGAACGAAAGTGAAACAAGAGCACGCGAGAGACGTGCCAAGAAGTGCTTTGAAGACACTCGCGCGGGATTCGGAGTCTGAAAAAAAAAGAAACTTGGCACTCGGCTCCTTTTTAACCCTGCCCGGGATATTAAATAAGCCAACTGTGAAAAAAAGAAACAAAAGATGGTCGGACGCGACCTACATGACTCGCGTCGGCTTGCTTCGCTTTGGCCTAGTCATGGATGGGGGGAGAGTAATGAAGGATTCGCACAAACCCCGCATTGTGCGATTTAGAAAGTAGGGGAGCTCCTGTTTGTTTTTCTGAAGGATTATTTCGGTCCATTCCCCTCTCCCCCCCCACCCCCTCCTCCCCCTCTCTCTCAGAAGACGGTCTGGGGAGAGAATGTAGGTGGCGCGGATTTTTTTTTCGGCGACGATGAATGAATCCTCGGACACCAGCACCGAGGTGGTGTTGGCACCGGCCGAGAGGCGTGTTGAGGCGGCCACGCTACTGCCCACTCGAAAAGCCGGAGGGGAACGTGGAAGGAAGGCGTTGAAAGCGAGGCTGTTTCGTCGTAAAGTGGACGCAAAAAACCAGTGAGGAGGCAACAAAAACGTCCGCTCGAAAACACGAAATGAATAGTTAGCTATAATGAGCGGAGGAAAAAAAAGGTCCAGCGTGGAATCTTTTGGAGGAAAAAGGGGCAAAAGTGAGCGTGCTAACTCGATTAGTGTAGTCCTACAAATAAGACACACGTGGAAAACGTTCCACGCAGACTCATCACGCGCCATAAAAATGTATCAAGGTTATGTTTGACTATCCTCTCAACCGTGAAAACTTCATAGTCAAACTATTTAAATATTTGGAGACAGCCTGATGTTTACGTTTTTGATAAAAAAACTAACCGAGATGAAAAAATGCAACTCAATGTCAAGTAACTAACTCCCTTTAGCACCTTGGGCTTATATGCCTACTATACACCGCAAAGTAGTGAAACAAAAGCAGATGGACTATTTCAGGGGTTGGCAACCTACGGCCCGCGGGCAGCATGTGGTCCTCGTGAGCGCTTCATGCGGCCCGCGAAGCTATCACGAAAAAGTGGCCCGTAAAATTTAACACAGACAATTTCATATTTTTCAGCAAAATTCTAGTTTCAAAACCTATTTTCATGAATTTTTAACGCGAGTAAATTATGTAGACTTCATTTTTGCTATTGTGAGACCGAAAAATCTCTCGGTAAATTATGACGTAAACACTCATCCGGCCCGCCTAAGCTCTCTCGTTATCACCAATGCGGCCCTCCGAAGCGTTCACAACTACGAATGTGGCCCGCCATGCAGAAAAGGTTTGCCGACCCCTGGACTACTTTAATAATAAGGTGCATTTGCTTTGGTGTTAGTATACCACGAAAATTGTAGTTTTGACTGAAGGCGGAGCATTCGATTTCATTTTTAAGATTTTTTTCTTAATTTGCTTAAACATATCAGCTTCATTTTCGCCTTTCATTACAGAGGGACAACAGAAAAGAGGACGAAAAGAGGGAATGTGATCCTAAAGTTGGTATGCGATGGGTAGTGCTCCTAAAATATATTATACACCTCTAAGACAGTTCTGCTGTCCATGTGGCAATTATTAATCAAATATTCAACAGTGCAGGGCTGTTTAAAAGAAACTAATATCGAATTTGTTTTCTGATATTTCGAACTTTTTTCAGTGCATATTCTAAAAAAGCATTAAGATAATCACATTTTAAAACATAGCGTACTTTATAAAATTGTTCATAAACAAATATAATGAAAAATCGGTGGGAGTAATACACGCAAGGGGCGTGGCATTAATTACATCGAAACTAAAACGCTAAAGTGCATGCATTAAAACGACTGCGACACGCTATAGAAAATTATCGATCGTTACGTTCATTTTTCCCAGTTATGCGACAGAACTTAGTATGATTTGACTAGAGCATGTAATTTCTGTTTTAATATGAATCCTTAATGCAAAATTTCATAGAATTATGTCCAGCGGAAAAGTGCCGTATAAAAGCGCTGACAGACGGAAAAACAAAATAAATAGACTTCTTTTAATAAACGCGCCCAAAAATGAACCACACAGGCGATTAAAAATACGTTCTGCAACGGTAAAAGAAAAACTGAAGTTTCGCCATCGATAAATTCATATCTTATCTTGAAGCAACCCTCATTTTTTTCACATTTGGCAATTAATGGCTCACTCACACTACCGCCTGCATAGCCACACCAACCTTTTTCGCTGTCTAAAAGGATTAAACTCCTTTTTCATAAATTATCCATCTAGCGAAGTCTTCATCTAATTCTGCCCCACGTCAAAACTCTCCCATGTAGCTCTTTTATTCTCAATTTCATCCGACATTCGTCTCTATGTACACGCAAGGAAAATTAATTATATTCTCTGCCCGACTTTATCATTCAACAAAATTACACATCCCAGCCGACCCACAACTCCCCTCTTCGTAGTACACTTCTAGCAACCACAAAACACACCCGCGGAAACCTCTCTCGAATTTCATTCAGAGCCCACCGTCGACTCTCGTCTTCCCATCAAAGCCTCTTTAGCGATCTCCCTTCGAGATCTTATCTCTTTGATACTTCTGCCGACATAAGCGAGTCACTGTCCAAGCTCCTCTTGTCCCAATTTTGCTCAATGATATCAGTTGCGTGAGTTACGTAATATCCAACGTCAAACTGCAATTTTGCCGTTTTCAAACTAGTCTGTTCCAAACTTTGTAACTCAACATATAATGCGATAGTTTTTAGGAATAATAAACCAACCACTCGCTCTTCACATCGTACAGCGTTGATTGTTTGAGCTAAATGCGGGCCGACCATGTTAATCCTTATATAATAATTCTCATGTGTCCGTCTGTCTCTCTGTCCCGGTATTTTTTGACATTTCCCAATGGAATAAAGAGCTGAAACTTACACAATCGTTAAACCCCCATGAGGTGGTCTCTAAAAAAATCAAACATCCCGGAAAAAGTCCCGGATTCGACTCCGGGAGACAATTAAATTTTCCCATAAGTTTACACGGGATTTTTCATTTTTCAAGGTGCAAGGTTTATTTCCTTCATTCATTAAAATATGTAAATATGGACCGAATTTCTCCATTTTTGTTTTATTTGACGGCTAAAACTATTAAATATCTTATTATTGTGGCCTTTAAATGTTACACGGAAGAATTTGCCAGAAATACGCATTTATTTTCGAAATTTTATCGCTTTTTCGTACTCTTTCCGGGTGTTGCCAAGGCGTCCCGCATTGTTGTCTCCGATTGAATTAGCGTCTATTAAACCTTCAAATAGACGAAAGAATTAGGTACAATTATATTTTCCCTTAAGTTTACACAGGATTTTTGATTTTTCAAGGTGCAAGGTTTATTTCTTTCATTCATTAAAATATGTAAATATAGACCGAATTTCTCCATTTTTGTTTTATTCGAAGGCTAAAATTACAAAAATATCTTATTCTTGCGATGGTTAGATGTTACACGGAATAATTTCTCAGAAACACGCATTCATTTTCGAAATTTTATAGCTTTTTCGTACTCTTTCCGGGTGTTGCCAAGGCGTCCCGCATTGTTGCCTCCGATTGAATTAGCGTCTATAAAACCTTCAAATAGACGAAAGAATTACGTTATTCGCTTCGCTCAATGTCAAACTTAATAGATTGCAACGTTAATAATTGAAGAATATTATTATTCAGTAAACATACGAAGAGGAAGAATGACGGAGCCAAAGAGTGACTTGATAGTCGTATATTGATGCCAGAATGTAATACATTTTAAGCGCTTCATTTTCTGGGAGAATTCAAATGATTGTCAGGAATTTATTGATAAATCAAACAATTACATTTACTCGAAACGTACAATAATCAGACACACACACACCTCAGAAGTTATATTTTAATCACACTACAAAGTCCCGTTGATGTTCAACGGGTAATTCCGCTAGTTGTTCTAAAATTCAAAAAGTAAAGGAATCGAATAATAAATGAATTAAATGTTGGTGACGAAGGGAGAATAAGAACCTTAGTATCTTTACACAACAATTTCCTTCACTACAATCGATTTCACTACGACCGTAGCACACACAGGTTGTAAATTTGTTCACCTTATGATTTTACTAGCGTATCACACTAGTTCCACTAAATTGATAACAATGCGCGTCTAATAACAATAAATGGTAGCCTTCGTTACAATAGGTATGCATTTATAATCCCTCGTTTGGCTATAATAACCGGCTGATAACAGCAACCATAGATAATAATAAGCGACATCTAATGTATTATCATCAATTAGGCTCATATTTATGGAAGTGATTATTGATAATTAAACAATGAAAAACGTTTTAGCGAAACCGATGTAATTATTACATTTTGTGAGTGTTATAAAAGTTAGCCAAGTCATTATTTGATTACTAGCGTAATTACTCGTCAAATATGACGGGATTATGATAAAAGTATTCCAAATATATTTGATTTCGATATGAAAAATCAGTAAGATATGCTAAATGATGAGCACCTTGTCAAAAATGAAGTGATAATAGTAAATAAATAATAATAATCCTTACCTCCCCCTCGCCGTCCCTCTCCCCCCCCCCCCCCCCCTCCCTCTCTGCCTCTTTTGTCTCACCTTCCCCATCTCTCATTCCTTCCTGTCCCAATCCATAGCTCTCCCTCTTTTTCTCCGTCTCCCTCTTTATCTCTTTCCTCCCGTCCTTTTTTAATTCTATACCTCTCTTACTCTCTATGTACCTACCTTCCGTTCTATATCCATTCCTTCCTATCTCCCTCCCCTCATGTCCCTCTTTCTTACTCTACATCTATATGTATAGTCGTTTAGATAAGCAAATGAATCCAAACTAAATCCAGTCCCATTAGGATTACACAATTTTGCGAAAAATCCTACAATAATTTAAGGCAATTTATGCACTCGTATATATTACACGTATGCGGGTTGAGACAACAACTGATTCTCGAAGTTTAACAATGACGTGGTCAGCAAGGCAACATACCGTTTGAAAGCCGATATTTTCCCAAAATATGTTATTTAAATGTTTAATATGAGAGATTTCGAATGATAGGCTGAAAAAGATGAATATAATAAGAAACTCCATTAATTTTCCTAAAACACAGTTTAAATTCGAAGATCGTACGCCAATGTTTCCTAATTTCAATTTCCAAAAGAATAAAAGCCTACACTTTAAAAAGTCGCTTTTTACGTGTTATCTTACGGGAAATGGAAATCGCCCCTCTGAAGTCGAACCCGGATCTTTTTTCGTATTTTTTCATTTAATTTTTATATCTGAATCAAACAATCCTGCGAAATTTCAACCTTCCACCTAATCGGGAAGTTTGTTAAAAACGCGTTAAAAAGTGATATTGATGACGTCAGCGTCTCACACAGAACAGACAACTGGAAAACTATATGTAACATGCATATTGTTGCGTAATATTGCGAATAAAAATGAATAAGTTTGTGCTCCAAATCGACGCTTTAGGGAATCGCTTTAATGTAGTTAATAAAACATATCACGAACGCTCTCTTTATTGCCTCTTGGAGATGAAAAAATAGCGAAAGCAAAACGATGAAGAGGGGCAGCATCTCAAAAAAATCGCGCAAACACCGCAATTCGTAACTAAATGAAGTGATTTCATTTTCATGAACGAAAAAAATTACCATTTCCTCCGCCACATTTTCCGAGTGTAACTAGGTACAGAAAGGAAGAAAAGCTCCGGACACTGCCGGAAACGCGCTAAATCCAAACGAAATAATCACCAAGCCCGACAAGTGAAGAAGGTCAGGCGATATGACACCGTAAGCACTTCCACCGTTAATACTCTCGTGGTTCAAAAAACAAAAGAGAGAAAGCCATAGCAATATTGAACCGTACGTGATCCAGTTACTGCGCGGACTTAACAATGAATCGGGCACATATAATAGGACATGCAACAGATAGATCTATAAAGAAAACAAGCGAAGTAGGCAAATTGCTAGCGAACGAGAAAAAGAGGGATAAAAAAAGACGAACGAGGACTTTAGCGCATTACAGATCCAAAGTGAGCTATGGCGAGCAAGAGTCAGGTAGGTGGGAGCAGATCGCGGAGATTCAACAGCTGGGATTAAAGATATGGCATGGAATGCAGGACGGCGAGTAGCGGGAGAGGGGAGGAGACTTCGAGAGAAAGGAGGAGCTGACTCTTCTGTTTTTTCTTTTTAATTTTGCTCCAGCGGAGATTCGACACTTCCCCTTAATAGAACGTAGCGGCACCTAATGGGGATGTGTGGGAGTGATGACGTAATGACCATTACGATATGAAGGACGAGTCCAGCGCCGGCCATCCAAGCCGCGTGCATCGAATTCTCGAAATTATCCGTTCACTTGAGCAAGCCCCGAAGAAAAAAAAAAGAAAACCACGTCGCTTCCGGTACCTTCCAGGAATGTAAGCCCGCAAATTCCGTTCGTCTAACCGCCGATAAAATAATGACGCGCGAGAATTATATTTGGGACTTTTTTTTGGAGACGACTAGTCGTTTTTAAAAACTGATTTTCATAAATATTATTGAGCGTTTTTTTTTTACGTTTTCAAGAAAGAATCGTCGGTTTCGTAGGCTTTCGCTAAGTAAAAAGAAACGAAATTAATTTTGAAATGAGAAAATGATTGGCCGCGATCCTCATTAATAATGCCAAAGACCGCAAATATTGTAATCGAAAGGAAAAGACGATTTTTTCGAAACACAAGCACCTTTTAAGCTAGTTTTCCCACTCGAAAGATGATGATACAGCGAAGCGGGAGACGACGGCGGAGATGTTATCTTGAAATGAATCACAATTCTTCCGAACCGCAGATAACAGCCGCAATGATTAAGATAGCATGTTCGAACGATAAATTGGCTAGGGTCAAGGACTGGAAACAAAAGGAGGGATCCCAGCGGCTTTGGTTGAGCGCGAGATAAGGGCGGGTTCAATTTTGAAATAGACCCTTGGAGGTTAAATACCGACCGGCATGACCCATAAACCACCGCTTCGCCACACTTTGCGTTACAACACTAAGTTTAATATGAAAATGGCAGGTTTGTGTAACGCCAGGGATGTCACACATAGACAGGATGCATTCGCACATGCAAATTACTGGCTTTGCGCGTGCTCGAAATATTCAAAGGATTGCTGCTTCGATCCATGGAAGTCATAGCGCAATGTATCGTTCTCTTAATCCCAGCAATAATTTAAAGATATTTTTTGGCCCCTTTCCACATTTTTGTATCGAAAGTCGACGAAAGAGGGGATAAGAGCTGCTAAGTTCTTTTCGAATTCCGACGACAAGATAGCCGAAAAAATTGCGCGCATTGAGAATAAAACCATTCCCGGTCCGACCACAAAAATATCAACAGCCGTGCGACTAATTCGAAACGCAAAACCGACGCAAATTAAGGCCGCCCGGACGGCGTATCGATTTCGATGATAAACGCACGGGACAGTATTCGACACTCTTAACCTCATAAAACTTACTCGGTAGCGGGTCTTTCCCGCAATTAGGTCGTGGTTTTGTGCCCCGCCGAAGGTGGCAGGTGGCTTCGCGGCGTTTTAATTCACCCGTGACTCGTTACCGCCATTGCCCCCCCCCCCCCCCCGAGGTAAACTCAAGCGGACAAGAGACCTAGCTTACCAACCCACGCTACCTTTCTGAACCACCGCCAACCAGCATGGGAAAAAGAGCGTCACGTTCTTTCTCCATATAAAGACAGAGAAGATGAAGGAATCGCTGCTATAATAAAGTGCCAATAAAAGGAAGACGCGGCGAAGAGCAGAGTGGCTGAATTTAATGATGCGTAGGGGAAGAGGGAGGCTCTTCGAGACGGCTGCCGAAACGAGAGGGAAAAAATGAACATCACGTTTGTCACATGGGGCGGGCGCGCTTCATGCTACAGCCTCACGTATCATTAAGTACCGACTCGAAAAATAATAACCCCTTAAAAGAGGTCAGGCGGATGAGTAATTCCCTCGCAGCAAGCGGGCGTTTTGTGAGACATGCGAATATGACTCAATCCTGATTTCTGCACATAATGCACTTAACAGAGCAAGGAGCTGTGAGTTGCAACAATCGGTCGGATTTTTCTTTCGTCACTAACGGAGTGACATTTGTTTTGCACCGCGACAGTGGTTTTAAAACAAGCCTTAAGACTGATTCATCAAAAAGATCCCATTAGCTGAACGTAAACTGGATGGGTTATACATAGGGTATGGATTTTTCGGGTTTCACCCGATTTTTACCGTTGCCGTTTTTAAATTTCGGGTAAAACCCGAAATTGTTAGTTTTCTTTAAACACAATTTTTTTTAACATTTGGTCACAGAATTTCTATTCGGGCGCTAGTAGCCACCTCAGCACTGGAGTGCAGTCCGAGATGTTCGTGATCAGTCTGTTTATTCTCTTTGTAAACAATTTATTCGTAGGCTTACTTTGTAACACAATCTTAATCTCCTTGGTTTGCTCGCGCCACGAATAGTCAAGGACGCGCCTTGGCTAGTCGCTGTTAGATCTTTGATAGGAAAAGGAAAAAAGAGCCAAAGTGTCAGTTAGTTGAAAAAACTACGAAAGAAAAATCATGTCACTGATATCTGGTGTGTTTTCAAAAGAAGTTGAACGGGAAGCAAGATATCTGTGTAGCCTGCGAGGTTTTCCTCTCCACACAAAATATCACTCACAACCATACTTATGGTATAGTAAAAAGTATTGATTGTTGATAAAACTTTTAAATTTTTAAACAAGATTTTTATTTTAAAATAATTTTATACGAATTACAAAATAATAAAACCCGAAAATTACTCGAGATAGAACTTTTTTTAAAACCACGAAAAATCTGTAACTTATTTATACTTATCCGATTTTAACCCGAATGAAAAGGAAAATAATAAAACCGTTATTTACCCTCCGAATGAAATCTTTTTTAACCCGAAAAATCCAAACCCTACTTATACAGCTTTGAAACAAATCCCTATCAATTCTATAAAAATTTTAAAAACAACCTTAAAACGGTTTTGGTTAACATAAAAATTATAAATATTCCGATAGAATTTAGGTCCGAGTGTTGGTAGGCGTGTCTGGCTCCCACCGATAAGATTGCGGGTTCGAATCCTGCTGAGGGCATGGTCGTCTCCGTTTTTTTGCGCTCATTGTGAAACGCCGTTAACTGCTGTCTAGGATCTAATAAAAAATAAATTAAAACAAAAAATACACAAGCAACTTAGTCAAGGAAAGATAACATTCTTTCAAAACTTCGTTTCGATCAACTTGGGAAATAGGGCGCTAAAATCATTTGAGACTTGACAATCTTAGGAATGATTCACTTAACCGAAAAAGTTTTTTTTCCTAAGCAGAAGCCACAAAGTCTGAATTTTGAAGGCAGCCATTTTCAAAAATGTGTTCTAGCATGATCTTTCTTTCCCTCGGTAGATTTACCGCAGCAGAGTGAGAATTCGTGGGTGCAAAGCGGCGACGCAAAATTTAAAAGTCGATAATGGCCCCGTCAGAGATCGGTAACCGCTTTAGCGGGGATGAAATAGAAGCCGAAATACATTAGCTTTATAACGGTTCGAGTAGTGAGATACGTGACAGGATGACACACTTCACAGGAAACTATCGTGACTTACGATGGCATCACTAGCGAGCACTTCCTTAAAATAAACCTTATCACACCACGTACTTGGGAATCACTCTCGCGACTTGCGCAAGCAGTGAAAACGACAGCAATTCACCAAAAGCAAGCTGTAGATAGAAAAATACAAAACGCGTCTTGGAAAGATGACAAATTGAGGAGAGGAAAGCGAAACGAGCATCAGCCATTGGTCTTTTCACCAAGATACTGACGGAAATCGAAACTTTTACCAAAACCATTCATCTTGTACTACTCAACAATTGGCATTCCTTGTCCGATTACAAATAAAGTTATTGGGAAATCGGACCAATAAGAAAGCAGGCGAGTAAAGAGGACGCCTTCCATTCAAACAATAAGTTGAACAGCCAATGTTATTATTGATACACAAGATGGTGGACGTATGATATACACACTTAAAGAAACTACAGTAGAATTTCGATTATTCGTGTGCAGATTACCCGGGTGATCGGGAGTTCTCGGGGTGAATAGGCGACACTCGCATCTAACTTGTTATGCTAAAAGAAATTTTTAACTATTTTACTGAACACACATATTCTGGTGGGTGCATTAGAACCGTTTTGTATTTTATATTATAGTTAAACACAATACGATTTTCATGGAAGGATAAAAGTTGAAGTAGGTAGGCATTTTGTGGCTACGGCCTCTTTTACGCTTAGGAGTTTCTGGCTTAACTGACAATGAGAGCTCGATATTTTTTTACGTAAGTCAAACAATCTATTCACTAAATTAATTTTCTTTGTAAATTAATAGTACTAGTAAATGTGCCTGCATTCTGCGAGCATTTCATCCCACCTTGAAAAACATACTAATTTTTCAGAGAGATATTTCATTAGAAATATTTTTTCTATTCAAAAGTTTTCACCTCTGCACCGATTTTCGTTCTTTCCTTATGGAACAATATTGTAGTAAAAGCACTCCCTAAAAGTTGCAATTTTATGAATATTTTACTTTTTCCATTATTTGGTACTTATGCTACACATTTCTGCAAATTTTAATGTTGTAGCACATCTAGAAGTGATGTAATACGTAGTTGTTTAAATTTTACAAAATTTTAACGGCCGCAATAAAACTACATGGAGATTTTCAAAGGTTAATGTGCGCCTTTACGCCACGCTCTAAATAACAAAAAAATTCAGCTCCGTAGCTTGTCCCCTAGTACCTAAACATTTATTTATTTGTTTAAAATAAGAATCTCTAACAGCCGAATAAATAAATATATCATAATTTCTATAATTCCTATTCGGTTACTTTACAAATTATACCTTTACAAAACATTTCAGATTAGTAGCACATTCAGAAATACATAAACGTTAAATATTTGTTTAAACATTAGCACATTTTAAGCGGCCGTATTGTTCTACGTTTTGAAGGTTTTCGATTTTATTAGTCGGTTATGCACGTAGTCCTACCCAAATAAAAAATTTCAAGTCTCTAGCTCATCTGTAAGTACCTACATATTAGTATCCTCTTATATGACATATCATAAGTAAGAAGCAGCTATATAGTACGATAGGAAGTAGCTATATAGTATGACGAGTTGTCGGTGCTTGCATACTGCAAGCGCTAAAAAATCACCAACCACTAAGATCTAACCTCGTAAATAAACCAACGCGATCTCCAGGGCAACAGCACTTTAGCCACGTGGAGTCTATATGTACTAGAGATAATAAACTCCATGCGTTCTAGCAGAATATTTATAATTTTCCGTGAAATTAAGTCAACTATCCGTAATTTCCAAATTCTCTGGCAATCGGCTGGTGTCCAAGTTTTCGTATTTCAAGGTTCGTGACTCAGATCGCACTGCATGAGCAATCATCATCAATGCAATACCCTATACGCTAAAATTATGGGAAAATTAGGATACATGAGTTCATATTACGGCATCATTATCCGTGCCTTTAGCACGTATTTGGATTATAAAAAATCGCGAAATATGTATGACGTCATTATATTTAACATATTTAAGGGGTGTTTTTAACCTCAAGCTTTCATTTCAATGCCCCATAAGAAAAGCATTGGATTTAGTGCAAGGTTTTTTAAAAATGCATTTTTAAATTACTTAAAATTGGAATACGAACTCGAAATAAACTGATGTGGGCAACACATGACTTTCCCCATATTTATATGGCAAATTACATGTTGTTAGCTCTGGGATCGTTGTCAATATTTACTTTCGGTTGACAATTAAGAAAAGAAAAAGGAGCGTCACTAAGACGTAACTAAGCGTCAATTGTTAACAATAGTCTTGGGTAGGTGTCGTAGTGGTGGCAGCTAAAAATATAAGATATCTCTTAAACAATGTATTATATGGAAAAATGTACCAAAGGTTGTAGAAAATGAAATTTCCTACAACTTTTATTCCAATACATTTTTGCATTTATCAAATATTAAAGCAAATATTTCAAAATAACGGATGTGACAAGAGTAAATACCCACTTCCGGTCGACCGATTTTTACCAAAAACTAATCAGATCTTCTAACTTTTACAAAAATGTTAAATTTAAAATTTTGCGTTGACCTGATTAATAGTTTTTGAGTTCGAGCGCCCACAAAAATCTATCACATACAGACAGACACACAGACATCATCGAGAAAATAGTCAAAACGTGTCCAGGGGACCTTAAAACATGTATTTCCGTTGAAATCTCGAACTCGATTTTTTTCATGAAAACAATACTTTCTCTATACTTCGTATATAGAGAAAGTAAAAAGAACAGTTGTCTATCTGAAAGAACGGAGTTTTTAATTTTTGAAGGCAGAATTAAAATACGCAGTACCGTAGTATGGGCGGTACGCCCGCACCTGGCGCCAAGTCGAAGGGGGCGCCATTCGACATCATTAATTAAATTATTTTTATATATTAAAACATAATTATTTATTTTTCGATAGAACTAGAAGCAGAGACTAGATTTGACGGTGAATGTTAAATTATAAGTATATAGTACAACCAGTGTCACAGAGATGTCTCCCCCTAACCACGCTACGGTTTGAGAGTAAACTATCATATGTTTTAACCAAATGTGCGTGCGTAGTTGTGATACACAATAATAACCTAAGTGATGCACTATTAGTGCGTTCGTTTAAAAATACATATACAGTTCAAAGTACAGATACTTAATCTGTGTTCAAATTAAATAGTTAAGTGCAATATAAATATATATTATATTTAAAATTTATTACGATTATTCAAATATAATGGTTTAGAATGTAATAAAGATGGTTTACATTTTTAAATAAAGGATTAGACCAAATAATGCGTTAAAATTTATATTCATATATAATATGCAGGTACAAAAAAATGTACCCTTCCAAAAAAAATATTCAACTTCGTTTGACTGCACACCAGATGTGTCTCACAAGGAACAAATTACTGAGATCACTAGGTACATAAGAATAAAAAGTTTAATAGATTTTGTCTAAACTCATGAAAAAACCGGCCATGCGCTTGCTAAAGAAATACTGGAAAAACTGACATCTGATATATTACAACTTAAAGACTGCAGAGGGCAGGGTTATGATAATGGCGCCAATATGGCAGGAAAATACCGAGGTGTACAAGCATAAGCAAAATAAATGAATTTGCAAAATTTGTTCCATGTGCAACTCAAACCCTTAATCTTGTAGGGGTACATGCTGCTGAAGCGTCACCAACCATGATAATACTTTTTAGTGTAGTTGAAAGGATTTTTACATACTTTTCTAGCTCAACGTCAAGATGGGAAAAAACTTATTTCAGTGCTAAGTGTATCTTTAAAAGCACACTGTGCAACTCGATGGTCGTCTAAAAACGGGCAGTGACTCCCCTTAATTATCAAATTCAGCAGTATTTATAATTTTCCGTGAAATTAAGTCAACTATCCGTAATTTCTAAATTCTCTGACAATCGGCTCGTGTCCAAGTTTTCGTATTTCAAGTTTCGTGACTCAGATCGCCCTGCATGAGCAATAAGAATAATCACCATTAAGACAATACCATATACATTTAATTATGGAAAAATTAGGATATTTTTTTGTTAAGATTCTGGCATCATCATCCATGCCTTTACCGCGTAACTGGATAAAAATATCGAGAAATAGGTATGACGCCATTATATTTAACAATCGAAAAGAGTTAAAATTTCTCGAAAAACTACGAAACACAACATTAAAATACTTTTCACGTTTTACCGTCACTGTTATCAGGGTTGCTTCTCCGATTGTGATCCCTTATAGCCCTGTAGAAAAATAAACCTATTCGCTCCTTCTTACAGTCGATAACGCACATTTAATCGTCGTGTTTGTGCTTTCAGTAGTACGTAAGAATTACAATTAGTGTTTTGGATACAGTAAAATCTTACATATTATCGGAAGAAAATATTGGTGATGATGTTTTCATAATATGCATGATATTGAAATTTAGAGTAAGTTAACTTATATGCTTATGGGAATAAACTTGATCGATTCTTTTATAATTCGAATAATTGTTACTTTCCCTTCAGATTCGAGATATAGAAGACCCATTGTATATATACAAATATATAAAAATATATTTCCATAACTTGAATTTTATAATACTCGAATAATTATTATTTTCCTTGAGATTCGAGTTATGGAAGTTCAACTGTAATTCGTTATGACGGCATTAATTCCCATTCAAAGCATTAAATCACTGCAATCGTAACGTATAATATCAGATCCCTTTAAAAGTATTGAGGTAGTTGCCATAGTATTTAAAGCTTTTCAATGTTGAAAAGAGGAAAAATTAACTTTTTTCCGATTAAAACCAGATAATAACATAATTCAGTAAGTATTTGAATTCTGCCTTCAAAAATTAAGAACTCCGTTTTTTCACATACACAACTATTCTTTTCGCGAATTCGTTACCCAATTTTAAGTAATTTAAAAATTGAGAAAGCCTTGCACTGAATCCGATGCTTTTCTTATGGTGTATTGAAATGGAACATTGGGTTTAAAAGAGCCCTTAAATATTAACTTTTTTGTGATTTTCGATTTTTCTCGTCGGTTGTACAACTCGACCTTCCTACATGCCAAATTTCAGATTCTAGCCCTTCTAGAAGTATCTAAGAGTTTTGTGTAAGTAGGTGAGTGAGTGAGGCACTAGTAGCTATATTATTATAGATATAGATACTAGGGAGATGCCCGTTGAAATTCAACTGGAAAGTTTTTGTAAAATAATAAAAGAACAAATATCCCTTGACTTTCTTTGGATGGCAAGAAAACAAACCTTCGTTCTTTTAGGCGTTCGCTGTTTCAAGTTTCGAACTCCTACGATTATTCTAAGTACCTAACTTTAATATTCGAATGATTAATGTTCTACATTCAAATGTACTCCTCGTAAATAACGCAACGAATGTTGTTTGCACTGGTTGCTATGAAAAGAATTTCTCTCTCATTCTCCCTCTCGTACTAATTGTAAAAGCATTCAAAGCACGCTTTCACCCAAAATACTGATTAGCTCATTGTATAAATTTCTGCCCAATTTCTATTTTCTATCTACATCCTTGATCGAGCTATTCTGGTTTTAATAACATTGCACCCAGACCTACGCACGGACAACATAGGCTTTTATTATTATTTTTGTGATTCTTTTAAACCTCTCTTTCTCTATTTCTCAAACCGTCTTCAGGTCCTCCATTCTTCTAGCTAACTCCCGTAATCTGTCGCCCAATGCATCACTCCATAAATTTTTCACATGCTCGGTTTGTTTATTAAAATGTCCATTACCTTCCTCAGATTTTCATACCGTTTCTATTTTATTTATATTGAATTTAGCTCATTATTACGATTTTTAATCTTTTTGAATAGTATTCCAGCTTTTTAGGTATTCCTCATAAATAACGTAACGTATGTATTGATTGCTATGAAAATCATTTCTCTCTTCTTCTCGTATTAAAAGCCTTCAAAGCACGCTTAAACCCATAAGGATTGGAATAACAATAGGAAACCGAGGTTTAACAATGCAATTGGTAGGCAAGGCAACATCCCGATAAAATAGCAAGACTTCCCCAAAATTTATGAATTAAACGTTTAACATTAGGAATTTCTATCTATAGGCGAAAAAGGATGAACAGAATAAGAAACCTTGTAATGTCTTAGTTAAAATGGTCTAGATCTAAATGTCGTGAGTCAAGTTTTTCCAATTTTAATGTCAAAAAGAAGATAAGCCTGCACGTCATAAAGTCCATTTTTATGTGTTATCTTATGGAGAATGCAACTCATTCCCTGGAATCGAACCCTGGACATTTTTCGCAAATTTTCCTTCGTCACAGCATTTTCATATCGTAGTAGATTATCTCGGCCAAATTTTAAGTTTATACCTGCATATTTGACCGAGTTATTCGCGTTTTAAGATCGTGACATGGATCAACCAACCAACATAGCTTTTTATTATAAGACAGACAGACAAACGACTTTATTAGGGCGAAATTGAGACTATGTAGTCCCTTCTTACATTTAACCCTTTCGTCATATAAGTAATTACAATATTTACAAAATAAGAGGAATTAATTACATACAGATTTTAACAAAATACAAATTAATTACAAGTTAATATATTTGTTAGTAGATAACAGAGCATTACCAAAGAATGTTAGTTTTGTGGGACATAAAAAACTGTGTATCGGTTATGTTTTAACACAGAAAAATTCCCACTGCGGAAAACACCTAAGAAGAGAAGAGAGGTGTAAAAAACCGCGAAAATTCCTAAATAGGGGGGATGATAAGCAACAATAATAATTAGTATTATCTAATCTAACATACTATAACCGCTGTCTCTGCGTGCGTCCCTGTCTGCCTGCGTCTGAAGCCTTCCGGCATGAACGCAAATAAACCGGGAAAGGTCGGCTCGATTTCGACAAATCTTTCGCCTGAACACTCGGAGCGAACTCCTACAGATTTTAAGTGTAGCAGTCGTCTCCCGGATAGCCATGGGTTCGATACCAGGAGTTTTCGTTTTTGCATTCGATTAACACGTAATCGGCTAGAATACGATGTGTAGACGTTTATTCTTTAACATTTTAAAATATTTTACGATCGAGATTCTTACTCGAGATTTATATCATTTCACGCAGAAAGAAATGAAAATTCTTATTCTTACCGCCGATTCTGTTGTTTAATTAGTGTTTGCTCATATTTTAAGTTTATATTCGATTTTCTCCGGTTTTTCGACATTTCAAAAAAGAGGTTGCTAGGGTAGCCGGCATTGTCCATCTCGGGTTTTCGCATTATTAAACTCGGGCTTCAAGTGCATTTGCACTAACAAGGGGAGACTACGTACCTTGGGTCGTCGATTTCGACGCAACTTTTTTGGGTGGTAGAATACTTAAAATAAGAAGACCCGTGTATCGGTTTTTGATTGAATGGGCCTTAGTTTCGGCAGAATCTTCTTTTCTTTTCGCAGGAATAACTATGGCTAAATAAAATTCAATATTAGGTCGACAATGTCGAGCAGGTGGTTTGACTAGGTGGTTACCGTACTGATTTTCTATTACTTTGTCCCGGGTTCAATTCCCACGTCAAACCAAGTTTTTTTTTCTTTTAATCGACTTTATTTTTTAATTTATTATTATATTATTTATTTATTACATTATTATTTATTTATTATATTATTATTTATTTATTGTATTACTATTTGTTATATTGTTATTTATTTACTTCATTAAAATCGATGCACAAGAGCGTATGGGCAGATATTTCAATTTGAATTGTAAATCTAACGCTACAGGAACGAGGATCGCAGCTGTTGAAATGCAAAGAACAAGCAATTATCACAGTGGAGTAAAGATAATGCGAAAGGAGGAACGTGCTTGGACAAATATAACATGATTAAAAACTGTACATACGACAGCTTTGGCAAAGCAAGGAAAAGGAAGGACCAAGTTACGTCCAGTGGGCGTTAGCTGCAGCCAAGCAACATACATCGCTGGGGTTCACCTTCACTGCATCTCGAGCGTGGCTAATAAAATTCAAGGAAGGAGTCCGAATTCGACAGTGAAAAGTTACAAAATACGTTTTTCAAAAAGATGAAAAGTCTTCGGAAGACACTTTAAAAGCTGCCGAGGTTTTCCGAAAACAAACATTGCGCATAATACCCAACTATGACCTAGACCACGTCATTAATACCGACCAAACTGGATGTACGTAGTTTACGTGAAGCGAACCTTGACTCATCAAGGCGAAAAGGCTGTCCAGTGATATATCAGACACAGAAACAAAATCACGCACCCATACACAGCACAGTATGCAACACCGCCTCAGAAAATTTGCTACCCCAAGTGTTTCTTTGTATGCAAGAACCTGGAGGTACGTTTGGGCTGCGAGTGAGCAGAACCGTGAGGCAGTTGGAGGAGGAGTACCTAAAAGTTGTAGTTAAGTGCTCCAAATCCGATAAAATGACGACAGGATTGATGCAATTTTTTAAAAACAGTTGTGAAGCCTTATGAATGCACACATCTTCCCTTCAAGTGACGAATAGCACGAATCTAACAGTTATGTTATTTCGGACGTTACTTCACATCGAAATAGCTAACAAATACGCTCTTGTACATCGATGTTAATGAAGTAAATAAATAATAGTATAATAAATAATAATACAATAAATTAAAAAAATAAAGTGGATTAGAACGAAAAAAACTTAGTATGACGTGGGATTTGAACCCGGGACAAAATATTCGAAAACCAGTACAGTAACCACCCAGCCAACCCACGAACTCTTGCAGTTTTTAAGTGAGAAGTCGTCTCCCGCAAAAGCATGGGTACGACATCAGGAAAGTTATCGTTTTTGCATTTGATTATCACATAGTAAACGGCAGGAATACGATGTGTAGACCTTTAGTCTTGAACATTTTAAAATAATTTACGATCGAGACTTTCACTCGAGATTTTCCCTATATCACGTAGAAAGAAATTAAGATTCTTATTCTTACTTTTTATTCTGTTGCTTGAATCGCGTTTGCTCATATTTTAAGTTCATATTCGATTTGCTCCAATTTTCAACATTTCAATTGCTGACCTAGGATTTTTGCATTGTTAGACTCGGGCTTTTAAGTGCATTTGCACGAAGCCTACAATGAAACAAACGCATCAAGGACAATAACCGATTAAAAATTTGTGAAAAGTTTCGTTTAAATATAAAACAAATGAAACACGTAGCAAAGAAAAGAAACGATTCCAATGCAACTTATCATTTCAAATAGAAAGATATTTCACGTATGCATTGAAAGTATCGTTTCGTTTGCAAGTTTTATTGTGCATTTTAAGCAAATTACTATATTGATAATGCTTTGACTAATTTCTTTCGACATTGACGCGTGGCCGGTGCATTGATTACTTAATATTAAACAAACCACAGACCAAACTATCTGTATGCTGTACCATCAGAAATATTGAACAAAACAATAGATATTGTGTACCGGTAGTATATGGTATGTGATTTTGGTTATGAAAATGGTGTGAGCTATATAATTATTCTAAGAGGGGCAATAAAAGTGGTTCAACTAATAAAACTCTTTGCCATAGGAAGTATCGCATTGGGTCACTTCACGCAAGGGTATCTAGATGTTTGCAGGAAGTACTGCAACGGGCCCCTAGTCCGTAATAAAGCGCCTATTTTCTGGTGCAACTCTTTGCATTGCCTGAGGTTAAGCTAACCTACGGCTCAAACAGTGAAATGACCGAAACGTTTTTGACGAATTCCAACCCCGAAAGCTCTCATTCACGCCGGGTTCATTAACGTACAAATTTTCTAGCGCAATTGTAAGTTTATTTTATGATGCCAATTTCTTGTATGTTTACAGGATTTCAATATAAAATGAATAATACGAACAATTTCTTTCAGAGATATGGCCTTCGTTCGGGCGAATACGTGACCTTTTTAATACGTAAATAAATTTGTACAGTATTGAACAGACACAATGACAAACTTTGCCTACCTAAATGCGGATTATTCGTGTTCTTCAATTAACACGCATAATAGGGGTTTTACTGTACTTCAGTTTTTTTTCCACCCAACGATTTCTTTGAAATTCCATTTCGAAAGACCTAAAAACCAATGTCAACAAATGGTAAAAATAATTTGTTCAAATTATTTGATCCAAGAAAGTGTTCTTCGACAAACAACAACCGTGAGAACAACTGGTTTTTCATAGCACTGAATAGAGCAGAGGTCGGCAACGTTGTTCCATTAAGTGCCACTTTTTACCAATGATCACTGTCTGTGGCCCTACTCGCCTGCCACCCTTAAAATAATTTTGCCCATAATGCTTACAAAAAGGTGATTCTTATATTTTAATAACCTAATGCGCCATCATTAAAATATGAGATGTAAATGAAATCAAACAAAATTCTTTTAAATTCATATTTTTTTGTGATTCTTCTTTGAAATATCGCGCGCCATGTAAAATCTCTTCGCGTGCCATCTTTCGGCACGCGAGCCATAGGTTTCCGACCCCTGGAATAGAGAATATGAGACTTGTTACTCGTGAGAACACTGCACCAAGGGATGGCTGTAAACAAGTTATTTGGGACACTGATAGGTAAGCAAGTTTCCTCTGCATAAATAGATTAGTGGATATAATTCAACCCAACCCAATGGCGTGGGTCAGACGAATGCACCTCCGATGGCTGACTTTGAAATGGAGCTAACCGATTTTAGCCATACTCTATACCAGTGTTTCCCAACCTTTTTTAACTCCGCGGACCACTTCAGCAACCCTTTCCGGCGTTGCGGACCACTTCATTACTTACACTAACTTACTGTTTCTACGATAAAGAAAAGGGGGGTACTTGGTTACGTAGTTTATCTGACCATTTTCCAGTATACAGGAAGGCGAATTCCAAACGTCACGAGCACTCTCAGCTTATGAGGTAATAAGATCAGTAGTGTAAGTTTCGGATGGCAGAGAGGTGGAATCGGGAGATATGAAGGTGTGAGAAAATGCTCAAGTAAAAACGACATTCATGAAAATACTCATTACCTGTGATGGTGTACAATTTGCTTCATTTTTCCCGAAACAATTCCAGCTAAATATGAGGTGTGACCTAAAAATAAACTAATTTTGGAAACCTCCGCGGACCATAGGTTGGGAAACACTGCTCTATACCGCTCTCTAATGCCTCCTCTCCCATATCGAAATCGGTCAACAATATGTCGACCTCAAGATAACCGTGCATTCCCAGACGAGCGCGGGGTTACTTAGTTACCGCTAAGTAAATAGTATAGTGAATTCAAGGACCACGTATATGATGACATACGGTTGCCTCATGGTGTTTACTCGGACGATGCAGTTAGCGAAGCCAACATATGGTCCAGATTTACAATTGAAAAGCCGACTCTCAGAAGAATTGCATCGTTTAAAACGATTTGAAAGACACGGAGAAAAATCAATTCTAAATAGAAATAGACGAATCATTTGAAACAATAGCTGCAGTCCTCCCCCGCTACGACGAGGTCGCTTATACCGCGGATTCGGATACAACTCGTGTCTTCTTCCCTCCCTCATTATTTCACATTGAATTTTTAACAAGTGAGGGAAGAATTGTGAGGCAAATTTTATAAGGCGCTTTTTTTCTTCTTTTCGTAAGAGCTGTCAAAAAGCAACACAAATTTAAGTACATACCAAAAATTCGATATCTAAAAATATACTACATCACGGAATCGAACCGCGGTACTCGAGTTTTGAAAACCGATAGGCCATCTATTATACCAAGGTTTAATCCGATGCGTCCCGGCAAAAATGGTCTTTTTCCACAACATGGATTTTTCTCGGGTTATTAGCCAAGTTCTGGTGTAGACGCCGATTACTCCCCAGCAGCTAATCCACCAAATTTTTACCATATCTATCTCTCATATAGAGCAGCAACCTATCCTGAGAATTTGGATTCTCCAGGTTGCAGGATTCCAGAGATATTGCCCACAGACACGGTCGGACAGACAAACCGAACACATAAGCGATAAAAACAGCTAAAAAATATTCCACAGCGCTGAGCCCCGATTCCAGTATTTTGTAAATATATTTTGTCGTATTTTTATATTAAATATAATCAAATTTTAAAAATAAATTAAATTGCACGGGCATGCTGCATTAGATCAATAGCGGCGAGTCCTCCGTTATACCTTATAATTAGGGTATGGACTTTTCTGGCTTGACCCGATTTTTACCAGACCTCTGCCCTCCGAGCGATTTAATCCAAATTCGGGTTATACTCGAAAACCCCGAAACTTTTCTTTATAAGACTGCAAAAATCAATTTAAGTCGTTTTAGAACAGTGGCTCGAAAGCTGAGTTTTTAAGAGAATCGAGGTGGATGATAGAAAAAAAATCAACGACATAATTGAATCCTTTGATCAAAATGAATAATTATACATATACTTCACTGAGCAAGCCACTTTACTCCTATATTTAGAAGAACGATTTTCGCCAATTGTTAATTTACAAAAACGGCTTGAAAGTCAAGCTCCGACACTACATCGAATTGGACACATTGTCAACATACGCTTAAAGAAGCAAATAAAACTTCCCTGGAAATTGCTAGATATAGGTGTGTATGCCGCTGTTATGCAAACACTGCCTAGCACAACGGCATTTATTGTGGCTATAAAAGAGTAATCGGAAGATGTTTCTTCAAAATGGATTGCTGCAATTAATAGAAATTTTCATACATCCGTAAAAGATTCCTGGAGAAAGACATCCGAATTATAGATCTTTTTAATAAATTTATGAATGTCCCAGATGCCGATGATCGCGTCGAACTTTTGGGCATCTATGAAGATATAATAAGCAGATTGAATTCGAATTTGCAGCCTGTTTATTAGAGCCCTCATCCCCAAACAACGATTTAGATATTGCTAAGTTATGGATTGGTGCTGGAGTCTGATACCCTAAATTAAATAGGTTTACCTTAACTCGGCTTATTGACAAATCCCACTATTGCATAAACGACTACCTCTACGACTGTACACGATCATTGCCTATTTTTAATCTTGCATCTCGTAATTCGCGTTTTGAATTAGTATATTTAAATTTTCTCGACGTACTCCATGTCTGCGCTGACCAACGGAGCAAATAAATTATTATTATTTCTGTGTGTGCCAACAAATAGCTATGATGTTGACTATTCATTCTGTCATTTGCGTCATCTGCAAACGCCTGATAGGAGTAATATTACCCAAGAAGCATTTGCCAGGCAGAGCTGTTGCAAGTAAATCATAAAGCTAAAATACCACCCGAAAATGTTTAAATAAGTTTTTTATTTAAACCCGATTTCACTGGAACTTTTGAAAAATTTAAAAAAAAAACACTTCGAATGAACTTTCATTTTAAACGCGAAATATCCAAACCTTATTAATAACACGAGTCATCGTGCCTCACACGGAACCCGCGGTAAAACTGGAGGCCGCTCGTATATCATTTTAAATCCTTCAGCGAGTTGCATATATGTACACAAATATATATTTCAACTTAAAACAAATGAATCATACGACATTCTAATTACGAGAAATTATTTTTGAAAACTCCCCAGGAATAAAAATATCAACTGCAACCAAAGAGTTGGAATCAAAGGAGGTCGATTGACGGAAATTGAGCGTTTGGCACAGAATACCAACAGCTTATTCCTTTCAATGCCAACCATAAAACTTCGCTGCCAAGAAAAATGTTTTCACCGTTTGATACGAAGCGAACGGAAGAAGAAAATGTCCCTGATTTACGAACGCATGCGCATTTGTTCCCACATGCTCCTTCCATGATTCGGGTCGTGAATATTTCCACATCTGTGAAAACTTCCTCGAATTATTAATACGGCCTTTGTTCTTCAAGAAAAGACACGTATATTTAAAAGAAGGCCAGGTGTAACCTATAAAAGAAATTACATCCGAGGACTGGTTAGTGTCTCTGCCTCTCAATAATTAGGTCCCTGGTTCGAATCTCGCCGTGGGCATAGATGACCACGTCATTCTCTGCTACTTTTTAAAAGCTCTAGGTAAAAGGTCTATCGTCCCGTTATAAAGCCGATTGAAAATTTATTAGTTGACGGGAGAAAAGCGACTGACGAATATGGATAGGGAGAAAATCGCAAAAAATGGCATCTTGCTCGCGATCGCCTCATTAAAATTGTAGATTAACTCAAAGGGCGAAAAGAAACGTACAATGCGGACGAAATGATCTACGACGAAGGCCAGCCGAGATGGGGGACGCAGACATCGACACGACGGCGATTAACTCACGCACGCAGGCCGCGTGCGCGTACAATAATAACTTTACAAGGGACACCAATAACGTGATTCTTTAGGTCCCTCATACGGGCTAAGGCGGCACGATAGGCACACCATGAATATTTAGCCAAGCGTTTTAAAAGTTTCAAAACAGGACTCGAGATATCTCGGTCGGATTAAATAGCCGAGCTCATCAAACCAGTTTTTCCGCAGAATTTTTCGAAAATAAATCACAAAAAACGTACTTTTTGTAATCCGCACGGGAGTAGTTCGTTATATCCTAAATGCGCGTGGCTTCGCGTGAACAATTAAGCATTTTCCTCCATAAATGCCGCGCGCGAGATACGGAGCTGCAGCATATATCATTTGTTTGGCGACGTATATCCAAAGAATCATAACGATGAAACATAAAAAACATCTGCACACGCGGAATTTGTTTTGGTTTACACTCTTTAAGGGGGAAAGTTAAAGCGGTATCATTTTTATCTTCCCTCCATTATGTGCGAGGCGGTGAAAACGATTCACGCCGCCACATCCCGCGCTTGGATTCTGCGCGCTCAAGAGTATGAAGACGAGTCGAAAATGTTCCACGAAAAAGATACCACGAGACTAAAAGCGGGAATAACAAAAGAGCATCCAACGAAAACAAGGACCGTGTTTGACGAGCGGTGACGACGGAGGATCGAAACAACGGTAAACGTCATTAAGCCCACGGATAAATCCAACCGCGCTTCGCCTGCAACAAAAAAAATCACCCACACCCTACTAAAGTACCCGACTGGAACAACTTCCAGGACTGTTAGAGAGATTTTCGCCTCGGGAAATTGAAGCAGTCGCATTAGGTCAACCCCCTCCCCACACACGCATTGCAGCCATCATAGACTGCGCTTCACCCAACAATATACCTCTCCCTCTCTCCCTGCCTCCTCGCCTCTTTCCGCGAGAGATCAGGGAAATCACTGCACCGATGGAGCTACAGAGATAAGGCTAAACCAGTGTTTCCCGAACTGTGTTCCGCGGAACACTGGTGTTTCGCGCGATGTAAATAGATGTTCCGTGGAAAATTTTCGATGCTAGCGATATTTCTCTTCTAAAATATTAGATTCAGATGATTTACTCTTGTTATTCTTGGTTCTTTATAAAATAAAACATATAAAACCTAACTCATTTAAACCAACTTTTGAGCATTACGTGCGGCTATTTTTCGGTATGATACCCCTCCTCCCCTCGGATCAGCATGTGTGTTCCGTCAATATATTCCTACCCCGAAAGTGTTCCGTGGTCAAATTAGTTCGGGAAACGCTGGGCTAAACAGAGAAAAAGGTATGTATATACAGACATTCCTCGCATAGCGACGCTTCGCTCAACGTTTCGCGGTAACGACGCCGTAACATTAATCACCTTTCGCTTAACGACGTGCATGATTCGCGGTTACGATGCTGACGGCAGTCTTTACGCCAAAGGCTCGCAGTACTCAGCATGATTTTCCCATAACGACGCTGTTTCGTGGAACGAATTAACGTCGGTACGCGAGGGAAGCCTGAATATACCAAAAAGGGGTCGAGACGACGAGATTAGAAGGAATATAAACGCCATCTTCGTATTAAGAACGGATACAGCTTTTTTATAGTAAGGCAAGTGTGGAGGAGGCGGAGGATGTGTTGGAGAAGGGAGGAGGAGTCAGGAGTGTGGGTGGGTGGGACCGTAACCAGATTATTTCACTCGCCCAGTGCGAGCGTCCCCGGGAAAGGGTGGGGGAAAGTGGAGGGGAGGGGGGAGTTGGAGGGGAGGGGGGAGTTGGAGGGGAGGGGGAAGTGAAGGGGAGGGGGGGGAACGCGGAGGGGAGGTGGAGGGGAGATAGAAAAGGAAGGAATGGAAGTCTAAAAAAAAAACGAGGAGCTGTCGGATGCAGGGGAAATGCAATGTGAAAGAAAACACAAGCTTTTGACAAACGTCACATCTTTAACACTTTTGTTTTTTATACTCATGCCATCCACCTCTCCTCTCTCTGACGTGTGGAAGAAAGTTAAAAAAATGAAATGTTTCCCTTTTTGGAGAGGTTCAATGAACTGTTACCTAAAACCAGTTTAAGATCCACAGAGTGAGAGAGAAAAAAAGCCCATCGGTTTATTCCTTGAGCCTTCCTTTTTAAGTCAATTAGATCCCATGCATGAGGTCGGGATTTTAATTCAAATCCTGTTTGCCTCGATTAATGGGTCTACGGAGGTTTTTACCGGACAAACGGAAGATTTAATAGGCTCACAAAACGAATTCATATCATAGCTCGACTTTTCCAACGGAAGGAAACACGCTGTTAAGCCGCTGAATACGTTCATTCGAGATCCGCATCAATGATTCGATTCAAGGACTTCATAGCGAAACGTAACAGGAATTGAATCAATCGATCCTAAATCTCAAAAATACCGCTTTCGCTATCTTAGGTTTCCAGCATCTGATGTACGAGAAATACCACAGTGAGAAACAACTGCACTCGGCCAGCGTTAAAAACCCCCTTTCGTCAAATTATTACATTCAGATTAAGATGTCCACGCGAGGAGAAATGATCTATTTTCGGAAAATGGTGGTGCTCTTTATGTCCCGAAAAAGTCTTTCAGGATACCGAGTTTTCTTTTATCAATCATTCGTACTGTTTGGACTGGAATAATTGCGCGACAGTATTACCTCGGCAATTTGCACTGAATGTGAGCTTAAAATATCTGCTTCCGTAATAACACTGTGGATGTGTTGTTAGTACTAGTAAAATTATTTGCTATCTTTTGAACAAATTGAAAACCCTGTCAACGCAAACTTGTTTATATAGTGTATAGTAGACAAAAGCACTAAAAGTTTTATACTGTCCCGGTTTTTCTACTTCAGAATCTGGTCACCCAACCATCGACTCGCTTTCGGAACCATTACATTATCTTTTATTTTTAATGAACGACCGTTAAAAAAAACAACGCTTCGAGCGGTGTATCTCACTGCATCCCCGAAATTCTTCCCCTCCCACCCAAACCGGAAACGATAAAAACACTTCAAGAGAAGATAAAAGAAAACCACAAGACCCGAAGCGGCGCGAAGTGGGCAGAAGACATACGCGTGGGCGAGTGTAAGTCACCATCCGAGAAAAGGCTTTTTTTTTCTTTCCACCCCACAGAACGCAGCCTAGCGGGCATTGAGATTTTCACGAAACCCTCCGACGTGCATTACGAAGTGCGTGTGTTCGAAAGAGATGGTGAAGAGAGGCTACATGCAACAAAGAGAGGAATGCGAGGGTGGCTTTTGCCGTCGACATAGTATCGAAGCAGCAGCACAGGGAGTTCCCTTCGGACGCGCATGCGCAGAGAGGACTCGAACGTTGGAATAGAGGGGGAGGGGCTTAAAGGAAGGGGGCAAATGACCTTTCGGTCGATTCAAGCTCCCACAGGTGAGGAAGGGAGGCGGAGGAGGGCCCAGCCGCGGCGTCGGAGGACACCGGAGGATGGGGGAAAGTGGATAGGCTATCGCTTAGGAGGGGAAGCTAAGTCTATGACATAGGGGAGGTGGGATGAGACGAGAGGGGAGGAGAAAGGTATGGGGGGAGGGAGGGAGGACGGTTGCGGCCGCGCTGAGGTGAGAGGACCACGCCGAGGACGGCTGCATAAGTCGAAAAATAAAAGGTGACTGGCGAGGATCTTCGGCGGTTACACTTGCCGAGGCCTTAACCATCAACCCCTCCTGATCGCTTGGATACAAGGGAGGAGGGACCTGGGAATTTTTTTTGTAACTCATCGGATTCGCTCATCCACCGTAACTTGCAAGAGACAAAAACAGCGAGAAAAGGAAAAAACAAGGGGAACGTCAGGAGAGATGGTACTATGAAACGCTCAGAAAAAAAAATTCCCCGACTAGCCGATGGACAAGGAATTGCCGACCGGAGCGTCGGATGTTTCCGTTCGAACCGTTTCGCGAATACCTTTCGGGAAGAGGGGATTCGAATTTAAATTAGCACGGATGGGTTTACCCGATCCCTTGGATGCGGGGACAGTTGAGGCGCGGCTCTGCAGCCGATCGGCGGGTTGCCTGTTTCGAGGAGACAAAATTTTTATGACAACCTCGTGCGTCGAAAAAAAAGTGGTCGATGAGAAAGAGGTTCCGAAGAGATTGAAGAAAAAAGAACCAGAAAGACAACAACGTGAGGCTAGTGGAAGAAGTACCGAACTTCTTCCAACAAGGTCGATGACTCCCCCGCGATTCGGTCTTACGGTATATCGAAGAAAGTTATGTTCAAGTAAATGTGTGTGCAGGTGCAGACGAGCAACGAAGGAAAGTGATGCAAGAACAAGTACTTGAAAGTACGCACATAACACTATTTGAGCCTCTTAGACAATTGTGAGACTGTTAAAACAAAACCACTCGGAGCTCAGTTATCGAATGACGAATTAAAAATTATACTCTGCAAAAACAAACAATGAAAGAGCGACAAAGCGAAAATTTGGCGAACTACGACCGGCGTGCTTGCGAGGATTATTACGTAACCTGTTATAAAACAATGCACTTTTATTTCCGAGTTCAGGGCGTCGTCGAAACATTTTCATTTTCGAAGCCATGAAGCATATACATAACGAAAAAACGTTTTTTTAAAATTCATTTTCGCCCACTATTCCATAACACGAAATAATGCAACAACGGATTCGAATACAAATTTTGAACGGAGATAAAAATGTCATTTCCGGCTTTATGATTCAGCGGTGAAAAAGTGAAATAAATGTGCATTAAAATAGCAATCATTCAAAATCGCCTAATGAAAAATGCTCGTTTATGAGAAACGCACGTCAGAACCCTCAGAACATAGACATATGTTGCTTATTATAAAGATCTCGTTGTTCAAAGTTATTATAATGTAAGCCTCATGAAGTTTGTACTAACAAATTTATATTGTCAATGTCCTTAGCTACATTAAATTATGCTCCTCTTCTTGGCCATTCTGCAATAAATATCAACTTCTTTGGGACGTGTAGCAAAAGCTTGAAACAAAAATGACCGAATGCAGCATAGCATAGGACGCCTTACATCGAAGGAGGTAGATTACAACAATCAATCCATTTCAACTCCCCAGAATGAAATACAACAACCTACCGAAGAACAGTTCTTGCGGTGTGATCGATGTAAATCAAACAAGACTTGACTCTACAATCAGCATACATTGTATCAAATACTGCCGGTCTTTTATCAGTGCAGGATGCACACAAAGTATCTCCACATTGTGACCGTGTGACACAAAATATCCCCAGACGTTTCGGCACGCATGGTAAACCTGACGTCAGAACCAACGTTTTACCACGCGTGCACAAATAAACATCAACACGCTCCGGCAGATACCGTTTCTGTTCAGCAAAATATTTCATAACCTCAAAACAAACCATTCATGGAACAATGTCGATGAACGACTGGCGTCACTAAAAATATACGAGCGATAATCAAAGCGAAATATAAACACGCCCGCCTTTTTAAATCTAGAATGGAATCGCTTCATTTACGATAACGCCACACGTAAACTAATACTCCGGGATATTTTGCTAATATCTAGTAATCGGAAAACTGAAACTTAGGACGATGTTGTGTCGCAACCAGGATATTATGCGTAGGTAACTGCGAAAAATTGCACGTGATAATAAGAAAAACGGTAAATAAGCCGACGCCCGCACATAAAACGTAATTTTTAAAGAGACAACGCTATACTTTTTGGCCATCCGCATCGTAGCGATTCCAGGGGACTTTTACTTTGTTACAGTGAATGCGGTTTGACAGTGATTCATGAATTTTTGAACAAATAAAAATTATCTACAATTAACCTTGATACGTTTTTCAAAATTTTCACTGAAAACCAAAAATATCGATCCAAATAACAACCGGTGCCGATAATTTTTTCGACAAGTTTATTTTTCTGGCGAATCCCATATCTTTGAGTAATGAAAATGGATTTAGCCCATTAGCCAGATATTTAATAAAATCATAAGTGATCTAAACGGCATGAGTGATTAAATTTAAAAATAAAAATGGTATATGCTTATTTATAGAAAGCAATGTTAAAGGATTACAAATCTAGAGTGAAAAATTATCATCCATAAAAGATGACCATCTGTTAAGTGCTGGTACTATTAGCTTTAAACCAAACACAAAGTATAACTGGATATGGCAAATGACACAGTGATATAAAAAAATTTCGGATGTGCATCATTCCATTTTATATATTCGCTCTGTTATATCGTTATATCAACTAATAATGACGTCACAGTCGGTAACTGAAAGTGACATCATCGGCATGATTGGGGTACGTCCGGAATGCGAAATTGAATATGGAGAAGTGCGAAAAACAAAGCAAAAATATCTATTTACAGAAAGGATAATCATAAGGATAAATATTACTATAATGAATCAATAAAAAATCCGAACAAGAGGGGCTTGCGAGAAATTTATATTGTAACTAAGGAAGAAAATTTTCGTTGTTATAAAAATGCTACTGTAAAATTCTTATCACGAAATTTCTCATAAACAGGTTACGCAGTGTAAAATCAAAATGTGTCTATAACGTGTACGTTGTATGCGTACATGGGTAAGTATAAATAATCTCATTCGCGAGAATTCGACAGGAAAATGTTTAGATAAAATTGAGATTTTATCAGAGAAAATAACAATAAAAGTCCTATAAAAGCAGCACTTGTGAATTCACACATAATCTTACTAAATTTTGTCAATAATATGTATACTTCAGAAGAAACAAAAATGTTAACAATGTAAACACAAATAAACAGCCACTATCTACCGGAAGGCACACATACCACATAATTTCAGTTCTGTATGTACTAAAACGCTTTAAGAAAAAAAAATGATTTACTAACCTTTCTGAAGGAAAACAATTCTCTTTGGACTTTCTGCCTCTCGGCAGAGGGCTGCTGCCCTTTTCCTCGAATGAACTTCAGCATATTAACTATAAGAAAACCGTATAAAATCAATAATTATTAATAAAAAATTAAACACTTGATGACAAATAAAAACACAAAAGCAGATATAGGAAACTTTCTTTGAAAACAAGGTCTCCTTTTGCAGTGAAAATGTTATTTTGACGGTAAATCCTAAAAGTAAACCGAAAAGAAAATTTAACGACCAATAAAATCTAAGAAAATGCACATAGAACCTACTTAGAATCCAAGAAGAAGCATGTCAACAATTACTATTGTAAATAACTCAAAACAAAGCAAAGCGGTTCCGCCAGCAACGCTTTGAAGGGTGTATACGTCAACTTTGTTGCGAATTCCGGACACTAGCAACAACCACTATGCTCCCACCGGCAACGAGTCAAACTAACAGTAGATTCAATCGCCAAAACTAGCAATTTTGTGCATTCAAAGATCCAACTCACCATTCAAATTAAGCCTTGACTAATAGTTACAAAACCCAAAATTCCAACGATATGCTACGCACAGTCCACCACACCAACGTTCACTAAACTTCACATAGACGCTTTAACTTCATTAGTTTCTAGGCAACTAACTACAAATATTCATTCGCTAATATAAGAAAAATAATACCCTTACTCAAAGCGTAAAAACACGTTATAAAACTATCAATAATATTTAATATATGAAAATATTAATGAAAATTGAAGATAATAATATTTATTTAATAATATGTTGACAATAACATAGGACTACTTTTCTTCGAGAAAAGTGATTCATACCCACTTCAAGGTACATGGTGTGACATCTATTCGCGACTTAAAAAACTAACTAGCGAAACAATCGAAAAACGAATTTTTGCGTATTGGTTGTTTATGTGTTGTGTGTAAGGCTGTGGTAATCAGTAGATTTTATAAACAAATCCACACATCAAGTGTTAAAAATGTTGTATTAGTTGTAATGTTGATTTAAAATTATGCACGACTTGTATTTATTCAAACTAGCTATTATTGGGGACTCAGTGGTCGGCAAAACATCAATAACGCAGACATTTTTGTCTGGTGGAACCCAGTTTTCTCGAAGCTATGCCATGGTAAACCTTTAGGTTATCAACGTTATCCAGTTTACGAGTTATTTCACACTATGATTTCCTTTGAGTAATGGAGGTGACTGAGCTCTTACTGTTTTATTCCAGACATCTGATGTAAGTTTGAGTGCAAAAGATGTATTCATTCAAGATAATAAAGATGCCGTAGAACTCCTTTTATATGATTCTGCTGGAAATTACTTGTACACCGACTTTCTACCGAAATTCGTAAGAAATTTTGTAAACTTTGGATTAGTTTTTCAATCATAAATCATAAGCCAATATAAAATCTCTTTTAGTGGATAGGCATTAACGCTATTTTTGCGGTGTTCGATGTTACTTCGGAGAACTCATTCGAATCACTGAAAAATTGGGTTAAAATAGCCAGAGCTGTACAAGAACCGCCTTTAGCCGAACCATTTACAGAATATTTTGCTCCAGGGGTCATATTTGCCAATAAAATTGACCTTGAAGGCAGAAGAGTTGTGAGTCCTGAAAGAGGAAGAAGTCTTGCAGCTCAGTTAGGGTTCGAATATTTTGAAGGATCAGCAGTGAGTAATTAGTATATTAAAAATAATTTATGCGTTGCAAATTTAATTCAAATTATCTAGTTCATTTCATTTTTTACAGAAAAACAATATTATGGTGGAAGACGCCTTTACATTCCTTGCCAAAGAATTGCATAAGCTATGTCTTGAAAGCAAAATATGAGCATTTTTATGTGATATTGTATATTTTGTACAAAAGTATACTCCAGCGTTCATTTAATATTTGCATTGGTCCAGTTAAATATAGGCATTACTTATTAATCGATATGAAGTGAGACGTATTTTCAAATGAAGTGCTCTTCAAGGTAGACCCTCAACTAGTTAATCACATTTTATAGAGTTAGTGTGGTTGGTAATAATTTATTTTATAAATCTCTTAATTTGTATTTGCAGAAATTACTTTTACCTTTTCATCCTCCTGCAGTTTCAATTGTAAATCTGTGATATATTTATTTTGTAGAGCTTTACGCAATTCAAATGAGTGTTTTAACTAAAATGTATAGCAATATGAGTGCATATCCTGGGACTTTGTTTTGTTGCAATTACCTCCACTGAATTAATTAATTATTATATACATATAACCAAATTGCATGCCATCATACTTTGAGTTTAGTACCCTGATTGTTTCTCATAAACATTTTAACTTTTTTGCATAATTGTGATTACTATAATTAATTGATGAATCAAAGTAATTTTATAATTAACAAAAAATTTTGGAGTTTGAAATAATTGTACTACCTGTCATGGAATCCTTTTTTAAGTTGATTTTTAATCATGCTTCATTTGCATTTAAAAAAGTAAAAGCCTATTTTAATATGGGCTTATAAAATTATCTTTTGAGAAAATATTCAATTAGACAATCTCACAAAAATAACTAATTTTTTCAGACTTTTTTATGTTAAAGTGCTCATAAATACAACCGATTGATTGATTGATCTGATCTTTATTTGGGGTGAGATTGAGACTAAGAAGTCCCATCTTCCACCTAATCCCTAACCAATTGGAGGTAATTGAATATTTTGTAATGCTACTTTACTTAAAAAGTTGTTTTTGGCTGTTATGCAAAACTCGATACTCTGCATGTTGCTGGAGTATCTGCGTCATAATGTACTACATAGGTAGTTTCTATAGATAACTGAACAGTTTTGACTTCAGTCAATCCAAATAGTGGTATATCGTCTGAACATAATGCTTATCAAAATGCAAAAAAATTGAATGTTAAATAGGTATAGGGAAGTAACTATGGCAATTTTTTAAAGTGGAAAATACTCCTTTGCCATATCTATTGTAAATTTTGGATTATAGATATATGCCCAAACAGAGGGAAGTAAAAGAATTATAAAAGAGATGGTAATGAGAACAAAAAAAAAGAAAAATCCAATTTTGCACTAATAAATGCTGCTTTACAAGCAGTTTTAATGGTGATATTTATATGCAGGTCATACTTGTGGCATTAAACTTGTACTTTGCTCTGCCATTGTGTTAATTTATTGCAGTTTTTATAATAGTCTTCAAAAATTTAATTGGGATAATAAGCCATCAATGTTTGTACACCAAAGACTGAAATTTTGCAATTATGTCCATATTCAGCAGAGAAATTTGATGCTCATACATTTGAGTAATTCACCATAGCAGTTAATGCTGCAAAACAATGACTGGTTTTGCAGGTTTTCTTTTAAAGCCTTAAGAATGTTTATTATGAAGATTATATTTAGTATTTACTAAATGTTGAGAGCATATAAAATTTAATTTTCAATCTTCATGGTCCAGGTTGGGAGAGATTGAAATTTTTATCGATTTTTCAAATTCATGGATCTCCCGCCAGAATATAATGTAACCACAGACGTACATTTAAAAGTAAAAATGATTTTACCTATGTAAATTACAATGAATATCAACTTCAGACTAGTATATATTTATCCTAAACACCACACATTTATGAAAATCAAGCCATAGGAAAGGCAAATATTTACACATTACTCTCAATCAAGCTTTACATAAAAGAATAAAATGTCATTCTCTTTTGAAGTAGGATCTCGGGCTTTCCCAACCTTTTGCACCTCATGTGCTCTTTTAACCGAGTTTCGATGGTGCGGCCAGTTTCCCCGATGTATGAGGCGCCGCACTCGCATGGTATGTTGTAGACCCCCGGAGCCTTTAATCCGAGATCATCCTTAACTCGGGCTAGCTGGTCTCTAAGTTTCCCTGGTGGTTTGTGCACTGTCTTGATTCCATGCTTTCCCAGTATCCTCGAGATCTTGCCGCATGGCATGTCTGCCTTGTCTGAAGGGAGTCCAGAACCACTACCCAGCAACTGATCCTTCTAACTCAGGTCATCTTCTCAACCTTCCCCTTCTGGTAACCTGCTTTTCCCGAACAACTTACGTGATTTGGGTGCAGGTAATGGGGTAGGTTCCCAGGTCTGAACTGTCACAATATGTACCTAGGTACATACTGTCAGCTAACACTTAAGTCATGCCCAGGCAGACTGTATTGTCTAGCAGAGTGGTTCCCAATCTTTTCGTGTGTGTGGACCCCTTTTCAACCAAAAAATTCGCAGACCACATCATGCTCTTAGTTGTTTTTTTACACTCCATTGTAAATTAAAATCTAACGTAATATCAAAGGAATAAGATGCACTCAGCAATCATTTGTAATATTCACACCTTACAGTTTGTGACATTCTTATTGATTACCTTAACAAATATATTTGCGAAGCATAGCAGTGAGGATGTTGTTTTTCCCCGGGGACTCCTGTAGTAGCCTCCCGGACCACCAGGGGTCTACGGACCACAGATTGGGAACCACTGCTATAACATATTGCCACATGTATGCAGTTGCTGAATGATGTATGGTCGGCCATCTTGACAGTGGATTTTGCTTATTCTTCTATATTTTAAATAATTTAAGTGAAATTATTGATAATATTGTTTAAAAATATCCTCAAACAACTTCCAAATCACCACTAAAATCAACTCTTAAGTCTCCCCCCTTGAAATCCCTTTCAAGATTCTCTGATAACAGCTCCCCCACCTCCTGCCAATAATTTTTCTTCTCAATTATAACTATTCATCAATTATAGCAAGCAAGCGGAGAACGTGATTTCATATGGACTTATTTTTTAAATGTGTATTAATTCATATTTATGATGTATATGCTTTAATTTGTTCTTTACATGCTTAAATTTTATGTTTGTTACTTTATGAATGCAGGGATACAGTGTCCCAGCTAAAGTTTTGGTGAAAAAATGCATTAACACTCTTGAAATAAATTGTGTGGTGCCAAAACTGAAAAGTTTTTCTTTCTTTTATCACAGTATCATATCATAATAATGCCTGGAACTAGGCCAATATTCATTGATCTGGTTTGGTGTTAAAAATGTGTGGGTTTTCAAGTGCATTAATGTTTGATGTGTGTTATTAAATACAATTTGCCAGTAGTGACTCGGTGACTTGTTTCTTGAACGCATTTCCTCTTATGAATACATTGAGCTAGCAGGTACCTCAATTTACCGCCACCTCTGCTCTAGCGCCAATTTCAGTGACGGACGAACGGTGGCACAAAATCGGGGTCTGACTGCAAGCAATAACAAATGCAGTAACTTACCCCAACTGTCTAAAACTATCTAAATGAAGAAAAACGGAAAACCTACTATTCTTACTGTTGCTGGCTTGCGATCGAACAGTTTCTGCTTTAACAACCATTGATAAATCCTCATCAGCCAAAAACGGCTTGATTTGACCACTGTGTCCTTCAATAGATCGTGTGAATTTAAAAGCTCTCCTTGGCGTCGAAAATGTCGCTTGTTTTTAAGAAATTTGCCGCGTTTACCTCTCCGGTTGCACGCAGACTCATCTGGGCAACATAAGCCAGCTCAGAAGGACTGAATTCCGTTTTTCTACGTTTAGATCGCTCACTGCTTTCAAGAAATTCTAGAGACCGGAGCTCTTATCTGAATACACAGCGTGTATTGGTATAGTAATATCAGTTTCTAACCAGTCATTGTTATTACCTACTAATACACCTTTCGTATGGCTGCCACTCAACATGAAACTCAGAATTGAAACGGGATAACACACGCATTGAATTTGCAGAAGAGTCTTCAGGGCAGTGCGTCATCCCCATTCTGCGATTCTTCAAATGGTCACACTGATCCCGAAATTTTCATGATGGACTTTCTTGTAGGATGTTGAATAGTGCTTTCCTAGGTATGACCATATGTTGATCGTCCGTCCCAAAAAAACGACATTCTGTAGAGCCGATACATAAATTTCTTATTCATAAGCGAATTATTATGCACTGGTGGTGTAGTGGTTAGCGTGTCGGCTTTCTATTGCAAAGTTCGGGGGTTCAAACCCCTCGAATGGAGGTTTTATTTAAAAAAAAAACTATCATCAGTGCCTGGCAGTAGGCAGCAGTACTGTCAGTATGGTATAGAGCCGAAAACAAATGATGTTGGTTGGGTCTATATCCAACACAGCTGTAGGCGTGATCTGGACGATTTGAACGGCTACAGTACTGCGATGTGGAAAGCAAGAGGGAAACTACCACATTACAATCCCTAGTAAAAGATTATATGGTTGGACAATATGAGCTCTCTCGAGGTAAAACAATCCGGAGGTAAAATAGTCCCCCAATCGGATCTCCGGGCGGGGACTGCCTTGAGGAAAACATTTGTCGAAAGTAAATTACGAATAGGGACTTGGAACGTAAGAACTATGAGAAAGGCAGGAAAGCTAGAGAACTTGAAAGAAGAAATGAGAAGAAATAGAGTTGACATTATAGGGCTAAGCGAAACTAGATGGGAGGGAGAAGGACAGTTCGACTCGGAAGAATTCACGGTAGTTTATTCTGGAGGAAATAGTGGGGAAAGGGGAGTAGCTCTGGTACTTAAGAAAGATATGATGAAAAGCGTGATAAAGATAATAGCAACGAACGATAGACTGATGGCAATAAAGCTAAAAGCAGTCCCAGTGGACATGCTGATAATCCAGGTATATATGCCAACGTCAGCTCATGACGATGAAGAAATAGATGAGATCTATGAGCAAATTAATGAAATTTACGAAGAAGACGGAAGAGGAAAGGTTAACTGCATAATAATGGGAGATTGGAACAGCATAGTCGGAGAAGGACAGGAAGAAAATGTTGTCGGGCAATACGGACTTGGGAAGAGAAATCGAGGAGGGGAGAAACTCGTAGAATTCTGCATCAATAATGACCTTGTAGTGACTAATACATGGTACAAAAACCATAAACGAAGGTTATACACATGGAAAAGCCCAGGAGATAGAATGAGATGCCAAATAGATTACATCCTTGTAAAACAAAGATTCAGGAACAGCATAAAGAACGCCAAGGCATTTCAAGGAGCGGACATTGATTCAGATCACAGCCTTCTAATAGTTGACGTGAGTACAAAGCTCAAACAAATAAGAAAAACGAGAAGAGAAAGACAGACCTGGGACCTAGAAAAACTGAAAGAAAGGCAGGATGTAGTCAGCATGAAGTTGGAAGATAACCTAAGAAAGTTGGAAAACAAACCGAAGACCGTTGATATAGAATGGGATGAAATTAAAACCAGTATCAAGGATACCTTGGATAAAGAGATTGGAAAACAAGAGAAGAAAATCAGAAAACCATGGATCACGAAGGAAATGCTGGAGAAAATGGATGAGAGACGAAAATGGAAAAACGTTAACAGTGAAGAAGGTAGAGCCAACTATAGGCGTATAAACAATGAGTTGAGAAGGGTAACAGATAAAGCTAGAGAAAATTGGATAAAAGGAAAATGTGATGAAATAGAACAAATGGAGAAATTAGGACGCTACGATTTGATGTACGCTAGAGCATTGGAATTAGAAGATCAGAAGTCGAATGGAATTCGCGGTAAAGGAATAATGAATACCGATGGAAAGATAATCTCAGAAACAAAGGATGTAGCAAAGGTATGCGAAGAATACATTAAGGAACTATACAGCAAGCAAGCAGGAGCGGCAAAAATAGAACTGGAAAATGAGGAAAACATTGAAGAAGACAACTTAGGACCAAGTATTATGGAGAGCGAAGTAGAAAAGGCGATAGTGGGACTAAAGAAGGGGAAAGCCACGGGCAGCGATGGAATACCGGCTGAGATACTTAAAGTCATAGGATCAGAAGGACTAAAAGCGATCACGAAATTAATTAATAAGAGTTACAACACGGGAGAGTGGCCTCAGGATTTCCTTGAAGTAACAATGATTCCTCTAAAGAAGAAGCCAAAAGCAATGCAGTGTAAAGATTACAGAACTATAAGCCTTCTGTCACACACATCGAAGATCATCACGAGGATTCTTAATAAAAGGCTGGAGAAAAAGGCAGAAGAAATAATAGGGGAAGATCAATTCGGTTTCAGAAAAGGACGAGGAACTAGAGATGCTATAGGAGTAGTTAGAATCATATCAGAAAGGGCAATAGAATGCAGTCAAGATATCTGCGCATGTTTCGTAGACTGGCAGAAGGCCTTTGATAGAGTAAATTGGGTCAAGTTGATGAAGATATTAAAGGATATAGGTTTAGACTGGAAAGACAGGAGACTGATTAGGAATCTATATGAGAATCAAGTTGTAAAGGTCAGGTATGTGAATGTGGACACCTGCGGAATAAATATCGGTAGAGGAGTAAGACAAGGCTGCTGCCTATCGCCAACCCTATTCAATATATATGGAGAAAGTTTAATGCAAGAAGCTTTAGAAGGCACAGGGGATTTCAAAATTGGAGGAAGGATTATAAGAACAGTAAAATACGCAGATGATCAAGTACTTCTAGCAAGAAAGGAAGAGGAGCTACAAAAAATGATAAATAGACTAGTGATAACAGGTAGAAAATACGGTATGGAAATAAATACAGAAAAATCCAAGGTCATTCGAATATCGGGTAAAGAAGAGAATCTGAAAATAACTATTGGGGGAAAGCCATTAGAACAAGTTTCAGAATATAAATACCTTGGAAGTATCATAACACGAGAGGCAAAATGTACGGATGAGATCAAAACTAGAATAGGAAAAGCAAAAGCGGCTTTCAGGAGAAAGAAACAACTACTTACAGGGAATATAAGGGAAGATATCCGCAAGAAGTTGATAAAATGCTACGTATGGAGTATAGCATTGTATGGGGCAGAAACATGGACGCTAAGGAAAAATGACGTCAAATACTTGGAAAGCTTTGAAATGTGGACTTGGAGGAGAATGCTGAAGATAAAATGGACAGATAGGATGAAAAACGATGAAGTGCTACGAAGAATAGGAGAGAAGCGAATGATTATACAGACTATTAGAAAGAGGAAGGCTAACTGGGTTGGACATTACCTGAGGAGAGAGAGTATGATTAAAGACGTGTTAGAAGGAAAACTAGATGGGAAAAGGGAAAGAGGTAGGAAAAGGTTTCAGCTGATAGACGATTTGAAAGGGAAAGAGAGTTATCAAGATATGAAGAGGACAGCGGAAAATAGGAGTATATGGAGAACCAGGTTTAACCAAGAATAATCACGGACCTGTCTACGGACAGACTACCTATGATGATGAAGCGAATTAGGAGGTAACAAAAATGGAATGGTACTGTTCAAAAGGCGTAAATATGCGCAAAATGTTTCAACAGTATAGTATACTAGATTAACTGCTTCACATAATGTGATATGATTTTAAGCCGGGCAATGCCCTGACGTTTACTAAAAGTCTCATTAAATTTCACTTAAGGAGGAATTTTCGTTAATTTTGCTAGGCGCAAAGAAAAAGGTTTAAACTACAAAGTTAACAAGGAAATTAAAGGATTTAATATGCTTAATTATATAACATATCTCCGGGTTGTTGATCCATTTTATCACAATATCAGGAAATAACACGTACGCATAAAAAAGAACAAATAAAACTCAGGTAAAAATACACTGATTTTAGGAGAACGCGTGCGGGGCAGAAAACAGTGAAGTTCAGACTGGCATAGTCGTACAGGTAGTCTCGCTACCAGTGCGTGATTAACGGCACTCTTATGGTTATGTAATCCGTTCTGAAAAGAAATGGTTATTAAAGCGATACCTGAAAGTTAAAAAAATACTTTTGGCCAGGTTTTGCCGAGAATACCCCACTGTGTGCCGCCCCGTTAATATGGTGAATCGGCACCCCTTTCGCACAGTCGCTGGCCCTGTCCGCCTATTCATCTGAAGGTACTGAATATGGCTATCTCACAAGAAAGACTATAGTGGTCAATTCTGTGGGTGACTTCATCCTAAGAGTTAGAAAAAGGCGCCGAGGAACAGTGGCGTAGCCAGGGGGAGTGCGCGTGCACCCCCCAAACTGCTCCAGATAATATGAAATTTTTAGTTCGTTAACCAACGCAGTAATGATGTTAATTAAGACGCGACCGCAGTATCAATATTAATCACTAGTTCTTTAAATTCAATAAATTACGCATTTGTGTGATTATTAATTTATATATTATTATTATTAAAAAACTAGTATGGTGCACCCCCAAACCGAATTTCTCGCTACGCCACTGCCGAGGAAGTCTGTACCGAGTGTGAGAAATATAAGTGGCCTTATGGTTAAGAAAATCTCGCGTTGTTATTTAAGAACCGGTTCTTTTCGGTTAGCGCTTAGCGCGACCGGAAATAGATTAGTAAAAGTCCAAATGAAGGAAGAACCGAAATATACTGCGTAGATATGATACGAATCATCGCAATATGCGGGTTAATCAAAGCAGGAATCGCTGAAAATTCTGAATGAAAAACAAAATTTACATGATCGAACCACATCGACTTGACCGTAAAATTTCCCGTTTAAATTATATCATCTTTGTTAAACGTCGGCGATTCGATAAAAATTTCGGTGGTTTTCATCTATTGCGACGGATACGAGCACGGAAGTATATGGGAAGATTATCAAGGCAAAAACTAAATTATTACTTTAATAATCACTCTCGGTAAATTTACGAGTTTCAAAAAATTAGGGCAGAAATTTTTTGAAGAGCAGATGTTTGACGCAAGTAGCTTCTTGCGTGCGCAGTAAACAAACCGATGTTTAAATCAGTGCTCAAAATGGAAAATATTTACTACGAAACGGAACGCTTGTTCTGGTAGTGGAACTGAAGGCAGTGGACACGAGATTTGCATACTGAAATAGCTGAAATCATAATAGTGATTCTGTGCGTGTGTGCTCTGTTCGAACAGTTTCCAATAAGTGTTTATAGATGACAATATTACGCGCACTCTTTACGATAGTGCAGTTAGCATTGGACAATATGTATATAGTTAATTTACGACCTAGCTAACCTTCCGGAACGGTATTACTAAATGTCTGACGAGACGGAACGGTATTGCCTACGCGTGTGACGAACGGGAATGGCGTTCGGGCTCATTCCGAGCACTGGTTTAAACGCAATAAGATCGACGTAATATAACAAATTCAGGCATAGATCTAAAAAAAAAACGTCCTGACGATGGATGAATGAATTGAGAGTTTGATTATAAATAAATCTTAAATATAGTTCATGAAATTAAAAGTTTTTGACGGGAGCTCAAACCTTTTAAAGTGATGTGATATATGATGATTAATTTCCCAAAAACTTATATATATATATATAGTAAATGTAATTGTTTGATTAATTAATAAATTCCCGACAATCATTTGAATTCTCCCAGAAAATGAAGCGCTTAAAATTTATTACATTCTGGCATCAATATACGACTTGATTTACCACTCTTTGGCTCCGTTATTCTTCCTCTTCGTATGTTTACTGAATAATAATATTCTTCAATTATTAACGTTGCAATCTATTAAGTTTGACATTGCGCGAAGCGAATAACGCAATTCTTTCGTCTGTTTGAAGGTTCTATAGACGCTAATTCAATCGGAGGCAACAATGCGGGTCGCCTTGGCAACACCCGGAAAGAGTACGAAAAAACCATAAAATTTTGAAAAGAAATGCGTGTTTCTGAATAATTCTTCCTTATAACATCTAAAAATTGTAAGAATAAGATATTTTATAGTTTTAGCCGTCAAATAAAACAAAAATGGAGAAATTCGGTCTATATTTACGTATTTTAATGAATGAAGGAAATAAACCTTGCACCTTGAAAAATCGAAAATCCCGTGTAAACTTATGGGAAAATATAATTGGCTCCCGGAGTCAAATCCGGGACTTTTCCCGGCATGTTTGATTTTTCTAGAGACCACCTCATGGGGGTTTAACGATTGTGAACGTTTCAGCTCATAATTCCATTGGGAAATGCCAAAAAATATCGGGACAGACGGACACTTGAGAATTATTATATAAGGTTAGACTGCCTAAGGAAATGTTTCTCGATAGAATGTAATCCTACCAGTATGAAGAATGCTTACTGACCAGTCATTTAAGGAAAATACTATCACATCTTGTCCACGATATTCCAAGCAGGTAAACCAAGCTGGAGACTTGACTCATCAGTTTTATGACCTCATACAAATGGATTCAGATTCCTCGTTATTGAGGCAAACCGATGCAGAATAAACTATATGAGATGAGCCCATCGCCATATCAAGCATTAATAAAGTGTGTAAATTATCATAAACAATAGCGATCACTTGAACTCTTCATTCGAACACGATGACATCCACCTCATTAGAAAATGTAAGTTTGGGATTTATTGATAGTCCATCGATTCAAGAATAAGAACAAATATTGAAAAAAGTAAAGACCAATAAAGCGAAGTATTAAAAAAGTATTATATCAGGTATCTCCAATAGCCCAAAAAAGGTTATGAAAAATCAGATGCGCATTTTGGCTACAATGCAGCTGTATTCAGTGGTAATTCACCGAAAGTAGATTCTAAATTGTTTGTGACTATTGGAGATGTCTGACGTGAGTTAAGTACTACTGTAAATTTTTTGACGTTCAAGGGGTTATTCTTGAAAATTTTAAGCTATAGGATGAGCTCGATAATTCTCTAGCGAGTCCATCGATTGCATCTCTGGCAAATAAAAGTGATTCCGGTCGACCGATTTTTACCAAAAACTAATCAGTTCTTCTGACTTTTATAAAAATGTTAAATATGAAATTTCGCGTTGACCTGATAAATAGTTTTTGAGTTAGAGCACCCACAAAAAGCTATCACATACACACACACAGACATCATCGAGAAAATTGTCAAAACGTGTTCAGGGGACCTCAAAACGTGTATTTCCGTTGAAATCTCGAAGTCGATTTTTTTCATGAATACAATACTTTCCCCTATACTACGTATATGGAGAAAGTAAAAATTCTTCAAACAGAATTTGTAGATATTGTCCAATAGCATATCTCCCTGTATAATATAATCTAATGTGGCCACCACATGACTTTCTCCATATCTGTAATATTTCTAAAAAATTCCAATTAGGTTACATAATAATAAATATTTTAAGAAACTGCGAGAAAATTTTAGACTTTACAAAGAACAGAAATAAACTAAAACCATAGCCTTCTGAAATTGGATATAGCCACCAAGCTCCAACAATTACAATGTTCCTCTGTTTCAACTCGAGTACCGCTGGACGTATTTTGATGAAACTTGGTATTGGAGAGTTTTGCTAAAATTGGTCGACCAATTCCAATTTTTGTTAAAATAGGACAACAATTACGATCACTTTACATTAAGACCTATGTATATGTAGTTTACAATGTTCTTTTGTTTCAACTCGGGAACCGCAGGTCGTATTTTGATGAAATTTGGTATTAAGAAGTTTTACTAAAATTTGTCGATCGATTCCAATTTTGTTTAAAATCGGACAATAATAACGACAACTTTACATAAGGACTTACGTGTATTTTACAAAGTACCTCGCTAGCTTCTCGTTAAATACTCACATGAGCGAAAAATATTGAGAACATAGTGAAATCCCAAAGAACGCATTTGGAAACTCCGTATACTCCGACATGGAGTACACCTTTCCAATCTTGTTATCGAAAGAGTAGAAAATTTCCCCATGTTCTTTAATTGTTATAAACAAAAACAATCTTCGTAGCAACCGAAGTAAACGACATCTGCTATAAATAATTTTGCTTTCCTTTCATGCGCCGACAGCTTATATAGTAAATGAAAGGAAATAGATTATCCACAATAAAAAAATTAACTTAAATGCATTTATTTTCCTTAAGTATACACACAGCTTTTGTAGGTGAAAAGATACGGATAATTTAGGTCAAAGGAATGAATGTGAACGTAAAGATCACTACACTTATTTCAAGCGAGTTATGATTTAAATAATTTTCAATTATTTTATTAATTACCACTGATTATAAAATAAATCGGTTAATCACATTCAATATTTCCATGGCATCACTTCTGATATATCTTTTTGCATTGCTTAGACATTAGACAGACGTTAATATTTATCTTTTCTTGACATGATAACATAAATCTTAAAGAACGCATTTGGAAACTCTGTGTACTCCGACATGGAGTACACCTTCCCGTACTTGTTTTTCTACAGTACAGCTATAAGTCATCATTTCCAATACTATTGATTGTTCAGCGTTTTTTTTGCATTATCTCTTGATGCACTCAATTTAAACGATTCTAATTTCTTTATGCATCGATCCAGTGGCTCGAAATTGCTTAACTTTAATTAAATACGCCGTGACTTCTTATTTGCACGTAGGCTTATAACTAGGGTATGGATTTTTCGGGTTTTACCCGACTTTTACCAGATTTTTATCCTCCGATTGCCTTTTTTTAAATTTCGGGTAAAACCCGAAATTATTAGTTTTCTTTATACACAATTTTTTTAAATATTTGGTCACAGAATTTCTATTCTGGCCCTTATAGTCACCTCATAACTTGAATGCAGTCCGAGATGTTCGTGATCAGTCTGTTTATTCTCTTTGTAAACAATTTATTCGTAAGCGTGCTTTGTAACACAATCTTAATCTCCTTGGTTTGCTCGCGCCACGAATAGTCAAGGATAAGAAAAAAATAGCCCGTCTGTTAGCTGAAAACAATACGATAGAAAAATTATTTCACTAACAACTGGTGTGTTTTCAGAAGAAGTAGAACGGGAAGCAAGATATTTGTGCAGCCTGCGAGGTGTTCCCCTCCACCTGGAGGCGTTTAACACAAAATACGTGTCACACCCTCATCCATAGTTAAGGTATAATAAAAAGTGTTGATTGTTGATTAAACTTTCAAATTTTTAAACAAGATTTTTATTTTAAAATAATTTTATATGAATTACAAAATAATAAAACCCGAAAATTACCCGAGATTGAACTTTTTTTAAAACCACGAAAAATCTGTAACTTATTTATACTTATCCGATTTTAACCCGAATGAAAAGGAAAATAATAAAATCGATATTTACCCTCCGAATGAAATTCTTTTTTAACCCGAAAAATCCATACCCTACTTATAACTTGGTTCAACATTTCTTTTGGCTAGTCTTCTAGTCCTTCTATGACCTACATAGTTGTCATACAGGATTTCGAGACTTGTCACACTAGTGCCTAATAGATCGCCATATTCGCCACAGGATGCAGAAAAATTAAATTAAAAGAAAAATGTTTTATCTTTTATAACCTTTCATGTTTTTATTTATTATTAACTATTATTATTATGTATAATTTATTCGGGAATTTATTGTTAGTACTTATTATATTATAAGGATTATTATTTATCCTAGAAAAGCACTAGCAGTAGTATGTACTGACAAAATTAGCATAGCATAATAGCAAGATTATTTTATTACAGGCATAATTGCCCGTCATGACAGGTACGTGTGAATTAAGCATTAAATTAAAATAAAATTGAAATAAAAACTAATGAAACCAACTTTTATATGCACTAAAATGTAAATAATAAATATAAAATTCACATAATTGTATGACAAAGAAATACATTATGTTATACAATTCTTACATTATGCCCGAAACTATTTTTCATTTACGGAACATTTAATTTTGTTTTTTACGCTCTCTCGCTCCCCCTCTGTCTCTCCTTTTTGTATTTCTTCCTCTTTCTCCTCTATCTCTCGTATTAAAGCAGTGGTGCCCAACATATGGCCTGCGGGCCGCATTTGGCTCACAACAGGTTTTTGTGCGGTCCGTGAAGCTTTGATGAAAAGACCAATCTGAAAAATTTAACACAAATTCATACATTTTTATGAAAATTATGATAGTAAAACTTTTAGTATTGAAATTTTAACCATATAAACCTTATTTAAGCTTGATTTTCACTTATATATATGGATAACTTCCAACTTGAATTCTAATTCCGACTGCAGAAGAATTGGCAACTTCGAACGCGGCCCACTGACGAATTTGCTACCACTGATGCGGCCCGCCATGTAAAAAGGTTGGGCTCCACTGTATTAAAGCATTCAAAGCATGCTTTTCTTAGGCATATCTTATAAATATTTTAGAGTGTATGTGTGTGTATGTATGTGTATGTATGTATGTTCTTTATACGTTATCACACCTTTGAAGCAATCGAATTGAAAAGTTTCATGAACCATCCTATGGACCAAAAGGAACTTGGTCTGCGTTTGCAGACCGTGGGGTCTCTTATACCCCATGGGGTCAACGAAATACTATTTCCATAAGAATGTATGGGAAATGGTGAGGAGAAGCCTCAAAATGCCATGCAGCCCTTCACTGATGTGGATATAAATATACCTAAATATTAACTGATGATCACCGAAAATGGCTTATTTTACGCACGAAAGACTGAATATTTTAATTCTGTTCATGTTTTGTCATATTACATGTTAAATCGCTCGATATTATCCTTTAAGAGCAAACTTGATTAACATTTTCCAGGCGACAACATAGCTAAATTTCTTAATTGTTGTCCTCTTCAAAGGGAGATAGCCACGTAAATATTAATGCAATAGAAATACACACCGTGGCGCGCCGTATAGGAAGAATAGCCAAGTCAAGATAAAGGATATGCCTAAATATAGTCTACTTTTAAGGTGTCAAATGATTTTTAAGTAATATTAGAACATTGTTATCTTTCACCATTAACATTGAAAGATTTATCGTAACATAAATCGATACATTTACTTACATTTGTTTGGTAACCAAGATGTTGTTCATTATTTACGTTTTGGCTAATAGTATTCACATAATCCACATCATTTTATTACTGCTTTAAAGGATTCGGTACATCTATCGATGTGAATATTTAGTAAGACGTTAATGGGTAATTATATTAATGGTAAAACTTTACAATGCAATACATAAAATAGTAAATGTTAATGTAAACATGGCTTGCATAATTAAGGAATGGGGAACGTTTGATAAACTTGGAGTACCCAACAGCAAAAGTAAGTAAATTTCAGAATTTATTGTATTAGTTTTATTGTAATATGACATAAAAGGTATATATAAAAAAATAATAAAAATCGTTTTCTACTTAAAAGAAAACTCTTTCCCGAGCGAAGTCGGGCATTTAAGCTAGTCATACATATAAGGATTGAGATAACATTACAATCTCGACGTTTAAAATTACACAGTCTGCAAGGCAAAGTATTTTTTTAAAACTAAAAATTTTCCAATAAATATGATTTAAACATATAACTTGAGCAATTTTGAATCGCAGGAAAAATGTGATGATAAGAATAAGAAATGACATTTATTTTTCTTTAAAACGGTCCAGGTCTAAAGATAAAAGGTCCATTCTTTCTCATTTTAATTTGCAAAAGAGTAAAAGCTTGTAAGTTGAAAAATCTATTTTTACATGTTATCTGATATGGGCAATAGAAAGTATATGATCATTCCACATATCCCAGGCAATGAATCCACACATAATCCCGTTTTAACACTTTTACTTATATAGATACCCAATTTCAACCTTCCGTCCCATCCTCCTTCCCTCCCATCCTCCCTCCCTGCCATTCTCCCTCCCTCCCATCCCCCCTCCCTCCCATCCTCCCTATAAAAATATATTTTTAATTGTAATTTTTTTATTTTTTTATTTTAGTGTTTTAAATTTCTGTTAAATTTTCTCCTAACTTTCTTTTTCATCTTTTATTTGTAATGCAAGCATTTATATTCGAAAGTATAAAATGAAAATTCTCCATATTTATAATTATTGAAAATTGTCTCTGTTGTACTTATCTACATATGTATAAGAGAATTAATATGTATATTTCTCTCGTGGTAACCATTTTTTGTGAATTAAGATTGTAAATTTTAAAAAAAATTGTTAAATATGTAAATCCTGATGTAACCAAATTGTAATGGTTAGGTGGAAGAGGGCCTCAACCTCGCCAATAAAGACATTTTTTTTCTTTCTTTCTTTCTTTCTTTCTTTCTTTCCCTCCCATACTCCTTTCGTCCCATTCTCCTTCCCTCTCCTCCTCCTCCCTCCCATCCTCCTTCCGTCCCATCCTCCCTCCCTCCCATTTTCCCTTCTCCTTTCTCTCTCCATCTCTGGAAAAATAGACTAATGCTACCACCCATTTTCTATGTACCTTCCATTCTATAGCCCTTCCTATCTCCCTACCCACATCCCCATATCTCTTAATCTACATCTATATAGTTGTTTAGATAGGTAAGCAAAAGAATCCATTCCCATTAGAATTACGTAATTTTGCGAAAAATCCTACGGTAATTTAAGGCAATCTATGCACTCGCATATATTACACGTATGCGGGTCGTGGCAACAATTGATTCTCGTAGTTTAACAGTGACGTCGTCGGCAAGGCAACATCTCTTTTAAAAGGTGATATTTTCCCAAAATATGTTACTTAAATGTTTAATATGAGAGATTTCAAAAGGTATGCGGAAAAAGATGAATATTATAAGAAACTTCATTAATTTTCCTAAAGCATAGTTAAAATTTGAAGATCGTACATTATTTTTCTCTAATTTTAATTTCCAAAATAATAAAAGCCCACACTTTAAAAAGTCGCTTTTTACGTGTTAACTTACGGGAAATGGAAATCGTCCCCCTGTAGTCGAATAATTTTTATATCTGAATCAAATATTCCAGCGAAATTTCAACCTTCCACCTAATCGAGAAGTTTGTTAAAACACGTTAAAAAGTGCTATAGATGACTTCAGCGTCACACACAATTTATCTTTATATTTATGCAACGAATTATTTCAATCAGTTCGTTCTGGGATACATCGACAGAAATCCATCAGCTTGTCTCCCCTCTCTATCGATGAAAAAAGTCGTATTTGTTCATATGTACCACAAACATTTGCTAGCAGGGGGAGCCACAGAGATAATTTGCACCCGTAGAGGTTATCCAAACCGTATTCTTCAAATGCTGTCCTGCTGTTACCATCACAGGATCCATAAATGTAATGGATATCGGCATATTCACTAGGAGTGAACTGTTGATTCATTTTGTAATAAACGCAAGACGAAATTATGATTTTGACTTATCGAAACAGTGTCACGTGTAACTCTAAGCATGGATCAGAAGCAAGGGAGGCAAGAAACAACAACAATCTGCGGTGATTACAATATAACTCAAACCATCCCCATTGCTGCCATTATAGCGTTGCAAATCTTAAAACGTCCGCAGCTCCTCAACGGTTGGAGATAGGACCAACGTTGTACTAACTTTTTTACTCAAACTTACCTCCTGAAGTATGGCAGACCGGTCGTGAAACACCCTGTATTTATGCTTAGTGTTCTGCATATAAGATACAAATTCAAAAACGTTTACATAATCATTTATTTCAAATACTCCATTGCACGAAACGCGCCCGTTTGTGATACGCTGTATACTTTCCTAACTTGTTTGTATTATGTGGTAAATATGGTGATTCTGATGGTAATTCTGCATTAATAACGATGCAGTAATAACTAATACATGGTTCAAAAATCATAAGCGAAGGCTGTATACATGGAAGAGTCCAGGAGATCGAATGAGATGCCAAATAGAGTCCAGTAAAGCAAGATTCAGGAATAGCATAAAGTTGCGAAGACGTTAACAGGAGCGGACAATTCAGAATACAGCTTCTAGTAGTAAATGTAGCTACAAAGTTAAACGAATAAGGAAAACGAGAAGAGAGATAGAATTAGGATCTTAAACAGCTGAAAGATAAGAAGGATACACTTAGCTTGAAATTGGAAGTGACTTAGAAAGTTGAAAAACACACCCAAAACCGTGGATACAGATTGATGGCCTGTATCAAAGGAACAATGATAAGGAGTTAGGTTAAAAAGATAAGAAATCAGAAAACCTTGGATTACTTAGGAAATTATCGATAAAATGGGTGACACGAGAACGTAGAAACAGCGAGTTGAGAAGGGTGACAGATAAAGCTACAGAAAACAAAATTAAGGATTAATGTGAGGAAATACAACAGATGAAAAAGTTACGGAGGTACTATATGATGTAGGTACTTAAGCGCGCTGGAATTAGAAGATAGGATGTCTAGTGGAATCCATAGTAAAGGAATTATCAATGCAGAAGGAAAGTCAGTCACAGAAACAAAGGATTTAGCACAGTCATGGGAAGAATACATTAAGGGAATATAAAACAAGCAGACATTATAAGAGCAAATAGAACTGAAAGAAGATGATGACGTCGAAGAAGACAACTTGGGATCAAGTATTATGGAAAGCGACGTAGAAAAAGCGATTCACGGGCTGAAGAAAGGAAAAGTCAAAGGCAGCAATGGGATTCCAGAAGAGATATAGTCATGGGTTCGGAAGGAGTCAAAGTGGTTACAAAATTAAATAATAGGATTTATGACTCGGAAGAGTGGCCCCAGGATTTCCTGGAAGTGACAACGATCCCTCTAAAGAAGAAGCCAAAGGCAATGCAGAGTAAAGATTTACAGAACGTTAAGCCTAATGTCACACGCCTCGAATGTCACCACAAAAATTCTTAATAAAATGCTAGAGAAAAAGGTCGAAAAAATACTAGAGGAAGATCGGCTTCAGGAAAGGAGGAAAAACCAGAGATGTTATCGGTGTATTGTGAGTCATATCAGAAAAGACAATAGAGTACAGCAAAGATTGCTGCGTATGTTTCGTCAACTGACAGAAGAGCTATGATAGATTAAATTGATATTGCCGATAAGGATATTAAAAGATATAGGTTATATTGGACAGACAAGACTGATAAACAATCTCTACTTGAATCAATTTTTAAGGTAATGTTTCAAAAATCTGATACAAGCGGAATGAATTTCGGCAGATAAGTAAGAAATGTTCATTGTTTACCACCGGTCCTATCAATATTTATGGAGAAAGGTTATTGCATGAAGCGCTAGGAGGCACAGGAGGTTTCATAATGGGAAAGGATTACAAAAACAGTACAATACGCCGACAATCAGGTACTTCCAGTAAGAAAGGAAAAGGAAATCCAAAAAATCATAAATAGTTTGATAATAACATGGAAATGGAAATAAATACAGAAAATCCAAAATCATACGAATATCGAGAACAGAAGAAAACTTGAGCATAAGGATCGGTGGAAACCCGTTAGATCGAATTGCAGGCTGTAAACACAGAGTAAGCATCGTGACAGTAGGTGAAAAATGCACCGATGAAATAAGGACTAGAGTAGCGAATGCAACAAGCTTTTTGAAGAAAGAAACCCCGACTGACGTGAAAAATAAAGGAAGATATAGGAAAGAAATTGATTAAGTGCTTGGTATGGAGTATCGCTTTTTTAGGAGCAGAAAAATGGTCACTCAGAAAGAATATGTGTACTTAGAAAGGTTCTAAATGCGGGCTTGGAGAAGAATTCTGAAGATAAAATTGGTAGATATGGCAAAAAACAAGGAAATACTAAGAAAAAGGAGAGAAACGAGTGATTATAGAGATTAAAGATGTGTTAGTAGGTAAGTGGAAGGAAAAAGTGAAAGATGTAGGAAAAGGTTTAAGCTGAGGAAGATTATGGAAAGCAGAAGTATGTAGAGAGCCAGATTTAACCGATAATATAATTATCACCGACCTGTGGGTAGATTATGAATGATGATGATGATTTCTTTGGGTTTGATCGAATTTTGAAAAATTTCTGTCAACATTCATGAGATCAGCGAAAGAAAAGGGTTGCCAAGTGCCACACTGAAAGTTTAAATTTGCAAAGCAGTACAAAGTACAAAAACCGACACTATCCGGTAAAAGAACATTAAAAATATTTCATTAAAAAAATCCGTTCGAGATGCGGCAAACAAATTAATATGCTAATAGCAGGCCTTTCAACACACTGTAATAGTACTCGCCATTTACTCCTTGAACTCTTGGTACGCAGTGGCTGTAAATGACCCTGATTTGGTCAAATAAAACATGATGCATGACATTTCCGGGACTTTGGCAACCTTTCGCCTTTTTAGGTCTGAGTCTACGTGGTCGTTTCCACTTGCAACTTTCAGACTTTAGTTTAGGATCGTACGGGTGAAACTACGACTCGTCTCAAGTAAGAACTTTACCTAAAACATTGGATCTTGAAGAAGTCTGACTTATACGTGTTACTTTGGATGCATTTGTTGCAGGAACATGCCGGCACATTGAGTAGCATCAATGGTAGGGGCCGCCGGTGTATAGTGCTTGTTGGGTGGCATAAAATCAGGAGCATTTGGTGTATGTTTGGTGGTATACGTCGAAGGAGCTACCGAGCTTAAGTTGGATGGCATACAATCAGGGGCATTTTGGAGTAAGTGTGGTGGTTCAGCCAGACTCCGATTTAGGGCTCCCCTATAAAGTGCTATCCCCGCAAGCCGCCCATGAATCTTTATTAACAGAATCTCCAACTTGCGATTACATAAAGCAGGTATATACCTCGATTTACCCCCACTTTAATGCCAATGTCAGTGTTAGTCCTAAAGTTGGGTTTGGCTGTATCCGTTTTAGAGGCAGCCAAGTGAAAGTTGTTGGCATATATTCTGGGGTAATTTGGTATCTTAGTTTTCCAATCAAGTTAGTACTTTGGATTTCAACGAAAATAACTCAAAATGATATTATAATACAGGGTGTACATAAATTAAAGTACAATTTCAAAGGCTTATAACTTTTTATTCAAGTCACATTGGAAAAAAATCGCTGTACAACAAAGGCCCAACAGAGAGATAAAAAAATTGCTATCGAGCTATTACACTTTAATATTATAAGATAATAACTCAAATGATGAATATTGAATTAAATTTCAAACTAATTTGCCAAGTACCATTTTATTGATATTTTTGCGCATTATTAATAAAGAAGAGAATTTATGTGTGATTATTTAACCAAAGTTTGCAAAATCGTATAAAAACAATATCTATGTCCATTTTATCTTCAGCATTCTCCTCCAAGTCCACATTTCAAAGCTTTCCAAGCATTTGATGACATTTTTCCTTAGCCTCCATGTTTCTGCCCTGTACAAAGCTATAGCATTTTATGAACTTCTTGCGGATATCGTCCATTATGTTCCCCGTAAGTAGGCGTTTCTTTCTTCTGAAAGCCGCTTTTGCTTTTCCTATTCTAGTCCTGATCTCATCCGTACATTTTGCTTCTCTTGTTATGATTCTTCCAAGGTATTTATAGTCTGAAACTTGTTCTAAAGGCTTTCCTCCAATACTTATGTTCAGATTGTCTTCTTTGCCCGATATTCGAATGACCTTGGATTTTTCTGTATTTATTTCCATAGCATATTTTCTACCTGTTATTATTAGTTTATTTATCATTTTCTGGAGTTTCTCTTCCTTTCTTGCTACAAGTACTTGATTATCCACATATTTTACTTTTCTTATAATCCTTCCTCCAATTTTGAAATCTCCTGCGCCTTCTAACGCTTCTTGCATTACACTTTCTCTATATATATTGAATAGGGTTGGCTGTGCCTGTGGCTTTCCCTTTCTTTAGTTCCACTATCGCTTTTTCTACTCTGCTCTCCATAATACTTGGTCCTAAGTTGTCTTCTTCAATGTTTTCTTCATCTTTCAGTTCTATTTTTTCCGATTCTGCCTGCTTACTGTATAGTTCCTTAATGTATTCTTCCCATACCTGTGCTACATCCTTTGTTTCTGAGACTATCTTCCCATCCGTATTCATAATTCCTTTAACACGAATTCCATTAGACATCTTATCTTCTAATTCCAGTGCCCTAGCGTACATCATATTGTACCGTCCTAACTTCGCCATTTGTTGTATTTGACGTTGACGTTGACATATATACCTGGATTATCAGCATGTCTACTGGGACTGCTTTTAGCTTTATTGCCATCAGTCTATCGTTCGTTGCTATTATCTTTGTCATGCTTTTCATCATATCTTTCCTAAGTACCAGAGATACTCCCCTTTCCCTTCAGAGTAAACTACTGTGAACTCTTTCGAGTCGAACTGTCCTTCTCCCTCCCATCTAGTTTCGCTCAATCCTATAATGTCAACTTTATTTCTTCTCATTTCTTCTTTCAAGTTCTCTAGCTTTCCTGCCTTTCTCATAGTTCTTAGGTTCCAAGTCCCTATTCGTAAATTACTTTCGACAAATGTTTTCCTCAAGGCAGTCCCCGCCCGGAGATCCGATTGGGGGACTGTTTTACCTCCGGATTGTTTTACCTCGAGAAAACTCATATTGTCCAACCATATAATCATTACTAGGGATTTTAATGTGGTAGTTTCCCTCTTGCTTCCCACATCGCAGTACTGTAGCCGTTCAACTCGTCACGATCACGCCTACAGCTGTATTGGATATAGACCCAGTCAACATTATTTGTTTTCGGCTGTATACCATATTCACAGTACTGCCAAGGGCCGATGATATTTTTTTATAAAACCTCCATTCGCGGGGTTTGAACTCTGGAACTTTGTAATGGGGAGCCGACACACTAATCACTACATCACCAGTGCATACTGCTTTTATACGTGTATAAAACTCCGAGTTTTGTGCACGTATACCTCTCCATTTAATACCCAGTATAATACGGGTTTTAAACGTCACGTATTATACGTTCCCAACACTGGGAGGGAGACAGTGGCGCAGAGGGGCCCACCGAATCCAGACACACCTCCCTTGGAAAATTGTAATTTATTAACTGTGGGAACCTACATATAGTAGGAGACATAAAAACGCCCGCGGTAACTCGGGAATTAGGTATTGTTATAACGGTGTTATCATGTAGTTATTTTTTGTGTAAAGGGAATAGGAGGCAGTCCTTTTCTATTACACATAAATATAATTAAAATTAATAATTTGATCAGCACAAAAATTTGTATTTAAGATTTATATTAGTAATTCAATGTCTGATAAGGCTTTGGCTGAAATTGGTCTACCGGTTTCCTCTTTTCATTTTTACTCTTTTGCCAAATATCTCCTATTAATGCAAATATTTGCCATTATCAAAGTTGTAGACAATGTAACTTTATTTTTTTTTAAATATTTTTTTATGTAACGGATTGTTTCGGGAATATTTCCATTATCCGTATGAATTTATGTTCAGTACATGGAATGTCGATAGATGACAGCTTTATTTCCGTTGCTATTATAAAACTTTTATAATATAACTTGCATACACCTTTAGTGATTGGCAAATATTTCGGATCTTACGTTTGAGAAAATCCTGTGTGCACCACAGGAGGGAGACCCTTGGCAACACGCCTCCAGAGAGTACTCTCCCTCCAGAAGTTATAGGCAGCCTTCGGAGTGGTAGTAAAGGGGAGAGGGCAGGAGAGGTAGAGTGGAAGAGTTAGTGGAGGCACAGGGGATTGGGTAGGTGAGGTAAAGGGCAGAGGGTAGGGGGGATCAAGTGGAGTGGGTATGGGAGGGGAGATGCTTAGGAATGGAGCTCAAGGAGTGGAGGAGCTCTGTTGAGGGACTATGCCGAGTTTGTCAAATATTCTCGTGACGCAAAGGAAACATTTAGAAAATGTAGATGAGTAGATTAATGTCCCATGTGTCACATTCACACTAAGTCGTACGGTATTCCTCATTGAAATCCATTAAAACGAAATCTTCGGACGCTTAAAATGCACAAAACTACGCATAAAGTTCTGATAACGAAATTTTACGCTAATGCTGGAGAAATAAGCAGAAATTTAATTTTTCACGGCTGAAAAGTACGCGATTTTTGGATTCTAACTAAGTTTATCGGCATCCTCGTGAGATAGTTAACAAATCTATGCCGGAGAAATAGATTTAATTTCATTGGCCATGCTTACCTATAAACCTTAGTTCATTCCTCGATTCTACATTATGCTAACACTTTGAAAGCGTTCTATTGTATTTACTTTGCTTGATTTTTATTTTTTCAAGTAGGAACAGTTGATGTGTAAGTAATTTGTTAGATTAAATTTTCACTATTTTAACTCGTGCCGTTAGACGCGATGGAGCTCACTGTGATTCATTTTCTGCGAGTTATTTTGTAGCTAGAAATGGCCCATTTAACAATGACCTCCGAGTTTATGCAAGGCTTTCGAACATCGGTTACTTCTTTACGAAGGCTGTATACCAAGGCACTGTTGCACGATCGACTGTTCCCTCAAGCGTTGGAAATGTTTTTTTTAAACTGCGGTAAAGTTCATAATAAGTATGTGCTGGTCATTCGTATGGAGTTAAATAATCAGAGCAACGTTAAAAATAATAATACTTTATCAACTTTTAAAATATCTCACATAGTTTTGTTCTGAATTGTCATGTTGCATCTCATATTTTTCTGACATGACGTTTCTTCGGCATTGCGCCTGCCCAGGGGAAGCCACTTCTTAGCATAATCTTTCGGATTGAGCCAATTTATTTATTTGTATGGATTGAACCAATTTATTTATTTGTATGGATTGAACCAATTTATTAAAAAGTATATTTCTCAAGTGTTCCACCTCAATTCTTGCACGTAGTGGTGACATGCACGAATTCATTCCGCTGAAACTCCGCTCGCATTCTAAAATGGAAACTGGTATAGTATTAACTCTTTCAGTTAGTATTTTTTTTAGATCCTCTCGTATCATAGTTCCTTTAATATCCTTATAGTCTCTGCAAGCTCTCACTACCGTCTTCCATTAAATCCAAAATTCTCTGACAATTCTTCTATTTCTCTGTAGTCATCTGTGTAATTCTGATTCTGCGTCCAATCTTCAATGAAGCGTGATTTTCTTATTAGTGTTTCACATTTTTCTTTGCATGCTATTGTCTCCTTTACTTGATTTGACTTCATGTTACTTATCAGACTTATTAAAAATCGCCTCTGTTGATAATGGAAACCTGGGCAACATGAAGTACAGTATTTTGAAACTTCATTTTTTCAAGTGCTTCTTCTGCTATGCTTTAGAACTTGCCTCGTATTTTGTTCTGACATTCTAAAATCATCAATTTTCTATTTACTTCTGTATGAGCTTTATTCAGAGTACATTTTCGACTGTATTTCCAAGGAAAGTTCCAAAACAAAATTGTATAACAGTCCTTAATTTTCAACATATACATAAGGTTCTAAAACCTTTCATAAACCTTGATACTTTGCCCTCTGCATGCTTACTCTTCAGGTGACCAGATGTCCTCCTCTTTCAAATGTCGCCCTTCCTAAACTTTTCATCCTTCTATGTCCTCCTTTTGGAATAGTTTTCTATTTTTGTCTTTCCTTTTTCCTATGTTAACCAATATCATCCTATTTAAGTACATTAGCTGTCTCTTTGCATGCTACTTACATTGTACTGCTTGCCACAGCATAGGTCAGGGAGTTCCACCTGTGAACTGGGTTCTTTCACTTTAAGCACAGTTCTCAGTATGGTATACTTTCTGGCAAGCTGCTTGTTAAAATATTTTTTCAGCTCTTTGATATGATTTTCTAAGCAATAACAAACACTTTGTCTTCCAGAATGAATGGTACATTTTTTACTTTATATTCATGAGAAAAAATTGCAGTCAATAATTTTCAATCATCCTACAAATTTTAGCCTCTCTAGAAGCTTTCTATTTCAGTAAATATATGTTTTGAATAAATGTTGACTCAGAAATAATATTTTTCAAGCAATTATAAGTTTTATTTAAAATAATCTATATTTTTACCAGCCTTGGGGGCCATCCTTAAATGATGTCACAGCATTTTTGGAATTTTTGACCCCCCCCCCTCCCCCCTCTGTCACAAAGTGTCACATAGAGCTTCAGCCCCCCCCCTCCCATGTCACAAAGTTGTCACACAGTCCCTTAAGAAAAGAAGATTTTTTGTATATAACTAGAGTTAACAGACTTCAATTGCTAAAAATGAAAGACGTATTCAAGAAGATTCGGTTGTTTGCAAACTGGTCTGCAGTGTTTGATTGCCATTGTGACGCGACGCCATGGCAAGTGGCATGGGTGTGCCGGCCCTTGCAATTGTGTCAAATTTTACCCTTGAACGATGAAATGCCAATATATTGGGCTGAGGGTCTAGCGGCATTAATGGCCGCTGTGTCCATGTGTAAAAATGCTCCCATGTATTCAAACATTAATGTATATACTGACAATATGGCTGTATTAGCCGCAGTCCAGAAAGGCTCTGGATTACTATTTTCATGTGATATGTATATTGCTTTGCTTATGCTACTAATAAAGGATTCGTCACGTAAGATGACCTGGCGGTACGTTCCGACAGCGACCAATTTGGCCGATCGTCCTTCCCGGACCATCCTACCTCCCTATGCCATCTCAGCCAGCGATTGGCTCACCGCATTTGGGGTGGTATATAGGTGGGATGACGCCTGGGTAGGAGGTCGGTCAGAGTAGTCAATGTCAGGGCGTGCCGCCAGCTCAATAACAGTCAAGGAGACTAGAACATAGAGGAGGACTAGAACACCAACACAATAACAACTTAAGCTGATAATTAAGTATACAGCTTAATATAATAGTTATTGGAGTTTTTCTGTGAGGTTTAGTTTTGCATTATGTTTTTCAACTGTTATTTACAAGTTTCCACCAGAGGGCCAGTGGCAGGAAAGATGAGTCAAACGGAGAATAAATAAAAGTTAGTGAATGTCACTTCAAGAAAATTAAGGAAATAAAGCACAAGATCTTGGCATAAATCTTTACTTATTTGTGACATCACATTGTTTTACATATACTCCCCCCCCCCCCTTGTCACAAAATGTCACATATTCCAAGACCCCCCCCTCTCCCTTAAGCGTGACATCATTTAAGGATGGCCCCTTGGTAGATCAAATCCTGCCAAAGGCATGGATATTTGTGTTCATCATAATGGGTTATATCCGAGGATGGACTCAGATGGTCTAAATATCACCCTTAAAATAAGAACTTGTGTTATTATTTTGTAACATTGAGACTATTTTTGTCAATCTTAAATGCTTTTCTGTTTGTTTTTAATTTGTCAATGTTGGGATTTATTTTTATATCGAATGTCTAGAACACTTCTAATTCCTGAATGGAAATGTTGAAAGTTTAATTTACTTTTGAAGTGCAGTAATTGAAATTTATGATTTAATTTAATGTAATGTAAATCTGGATAAATATGTTTTGTGTAACTGTGATAAAATGTTTATAAAATTGTATAGAAGCATTCATTTTTTCTTACAAGTACAGTAGGTTCCGCTTAATGTGATCACATTGGGTTCATGAAAATTGATAACATTAAGTGGCTGATAACAATAAATGACACTTTCAAAAAATTTGTTGGGATTATAATAAACAAAAATGTTTTACTTAATCTTATTTATTTTACTTTCACACTATGTTACTTGCACATTGTAAATAAAAAATAAATACGGCAAATTACATATCTCATTTACCTAACACAGGTGACATCAATTCTAATAAATCATAATCTGATATTAAAAATTATTTTAGAGAGAAAACACAATGTCCAGACTGAATTTTATTTACTTTGTAAAATACCTATCCAATTTTTGCGGCTTTAAATCCTTTGTAATTAAATTTTCAATTCGTTGTTGTAAATTGTAAAATAGTTTATAGTCATCACTACTTCCCCCCTTGAGTTCTAATGCACTCCACAATATTTGAAGGGATTTTTTAATTTCTTCAGCATTTGGAGCAATTTTATGAACTTCGGTATCTTCATTATCTGAATTTTCATCATCTTCAATTACAGGTTTGTTGGGTTTAATATCATCAACTATATCTCTTACCATAAGATCACTTGTTGTGGCAAGATCTTCATCAATTTTCACCCACGCCTCAAAATCTGAAGCATTAACGAAGCTATTTTCTATTGAAGGCATAGTTTTGCTTTCCTCAATCTTTTCCGCGACACTTGACTGACTAAAACCTGCTTTACAGAAACAGTTTCTTATTGTTTTTCTTTGGATATTAACTCCCAGGCACTAGCCATCATATGCAATGAATCTAGTAAGCTCTGCTGGCCACATGTACTCACTAAATAAGAAAAGAATGGTTATATGCACTCATATCCTATTTTTAAATTGATAATAATAAGCGGTGGATGTGATCACATTAAGCAGAGGAAATTACATTTCTTATACTAAATTTGGTTTTGGAATTCTATATTTGATAACAATAAGCAGCTGATAACAATAACCTATGATAATATTAAGTGGAACCTACTGTATACAGTATTTTTAAATTAACAATATTGAATGACATTAGTCTGTTGTAGTGCATTAACTCATTTGCAACTATTGCCTATTTTACTAAAATAATTATGAAGCAAACCATGTTTTTTTCATTATCAAATTTTTTCTTCCTTTCTCCTTCCTTTTTGTTAAAAATAACTGCATTTGTCCTTCCTTTTGGTAAAAAACATCTGGTCACCTTATTACTCTAGAAGTATCAGAACTTGTATTGATACTTTTAATTGAGTACTTAAGTAATTTTAAAACCACCCTATATTATCTTGAGTATATATTTATTTATGTGCAGAGTCCTTGTGAAATGGCATTTAATTCTCCCAGCACTTTCACAGAAACTCACAAAAATGGCCTTTCTATTATAGAAAGAAGAATTGATGGATGGCCACCAAGGATTTTGTAGCTGATACGGACCCTTATGTTCTCAATCATTGTAAAGATATATCCAATGTCTGCATCATAAGTTGGATTCTGGCAATAAGGTAGGCTCAGTAATTCATTTTTAGATTTTGTGAACAGAAATTAGTGCCAGCTACTATACTCCATCTCACATAAAGAACTCCTTATAGGTCATATGGAGTGCATGGTTGCAAGAACCATGCCACAAGGAAGTTATATACTCCTTTTCCTCCTTGGGCTTATTGAATTAAATAACAAATGATACAATTTTGTTTGCTTTAAATCAGAAAATTTTACAAAATGCAGTTGGAATAAAAATGTTAGCTCAAGCTCAGTAAGTAAATATGTTAAACATAAATTGTGCATTGTTAATTTTAATGTAATGCTTCACATGTGTTCATTTTACAATCAGTACGATTCAGTTCACAATGACTAAGAGGTGATTGAAGAACTTGACAACCAGCTTCTTTCTTTAGCCATTTTTTTTTCAATTGACACTATATGAATGAGTTGTCTTTTAAGAATCTGGATGAACCACTTCTCTATTTTAGTTTTATGTCAGAGTATTGATATTATATCTTCACATTTTAGTGTAAATGAAAATTGCAAATATTAATATAAGATACCTTATATGCCTCTAAAAAGGCTGCCATGCTGATAAAGGCATCGAGAAAATTTTATATTCAATAACCATAAAGTAATAAATTCCTTTATAAAATCAAATTACTTAGTGCCCAGCAAAGAATTTTAGTGAATAGAACAGAACTTTGACTTATTACATTTACATAGTTGCAGTGCAAGTTTCAGTAAATAGATGTCTTGTCAAAAACTTTCAATGATTGTTACAGATGTCACACATTCATTATTATACAAACATTACATTGAATATTTCTCCACATAATAATAATTTTATTTGTCCAGTAGACCCAGCATAATGTCATAAAAAGAAACATACAAATAAAAGACAAAAACAAGGGTTATAATTGTGAATTAGACTATTTTTTTGAAACATTGACAAATTGGTATTAACATACAAAACAACTTTGAGGATATATACACAGGGCACAGTCAAAATATTCAGCATCCTGAAAAGTGGTTTACAATGTGCCCTGTAGGGAGCATTACATAGAGAACATATTATCCTTTTTTGTAGCCTAAAAATAACAACCAAATGTGAAGATGAACCCCAGAGTACAATATCATAGTTAATATGAGAATAAAAATGTGCAAAGTAGAGCATTTTAAAAATCAATACTAACAGTGTGCATCGGCACAGAAAAGAGATAAAATATTCTAATTAATTTTTTACATAAGTACTCAATGTGAGCACTCCACTTAAGTTGGGGATCAAGAATAACACCCAGAAACTTAATTTCATCAGTAAATTCTAATGAGTGGCTATTAGTTAAGACAATGGGATCTAATTTTTTCATGACACGTGAAAAATACTTAATTTCAGTCTTTTGACAGTTTAAAACCTGTTTATTCGTTGTATACCACATCAGCATTTTATGCACTATGTTTAAGCTAGCTTCTACCATGTCATTGTTGCTAAAAATTACACTAACATCATCTGCATACATAATAGCTCTACTATCATCACTGACAACATGCCCTGGTAGATCATTCACAAAGATCAGAAACAAAACAGGACCAACAATAGAGCCTTTAGGAACACTGGATAAGATGTTTCCCAGATTAGACTGCATTTGCATTACCCTTTGTTTACTACAAGAATTTGTTTTCTCTCTTTAAGATAAGATGATAGCCATTTATGAGCTATTCCTCTTATACCTACTTGTGAGCACTTGGATAAAAGAATGTCGTGATTTACTAAATCTAAGGCAAAAAAAGGCCAAATGGTTTATTATATCTATTAATTTATTCTGTGATGAAGTTAAAAGTTGTTGTTACTCTGTAGATTTGCCTTTCCTGAAGCCAAACTGAGAATTAGACAAAAGTAAATTATTTTCTAAAACAATTATCAGGCTATTTCAAAAATATGCTCAAAAAGTTTTGCAAACTGGGAAGTAAGGGCTATAGGTCTGTAGTTATTAATTAAACTTTTGTCCCCTTTATTTTTATAAATTGGAATAACTTTAGCTGTTTTTTAAAGCCTCAGAGAATATGCCTTCTTCCAGTGATCTATTTATTAGGTACAAAGTGGTTTGATGATAATATTCCCACATCTTAGTATTATTCTTCCTGGTATTGCATATCCATTCCAGCTGAGTTTTCTTTCTGATCCAGATATACATAGATATAGGACAAGTCAACATAGGAGAGATTGGTAATACAAAAGGTTAAGCAATATATTAAATTTAGAATAATAAGTAGGTATATGCCAAACATTGGCTTAGCTATACAGCATCCATATAATCAGCTATACAATAATACATTCTGTACAACAGAAATTTTTTTACCTTGTTTTTAAAAGTTGAAATACTTTTTATAGCTTTCAGATAATTCAGAAGTTTATTATATAATTGTAATCCCATTAGTCTAGGACCAATAAGATTCTTTTTAACAAAAAGTCTTTCTCTTTCTAATGGAAATTTTTTCCATTATCACAATATTTTTCCCTAAATTTTATGGATAGTTTATTATATACTTTAACCCTTCCCGTGTCGTATACGATATATTCCGCATTCTGCCATTCACTAACATAGCTTTTATTCTACCTTCCGTAAGTGAAACTAGATGACAAGAGATGGTCGCTTTCGAAAGAGAATACTGGTAGTGACGTCAAAGCACCGAGTAAGTCAAAATAACCCATAAAATTTACATTTTTTGAACTTGAATTTCCTATTTGAGAACGTAAACATCCATCATGGCGGACTTTGAAGTATCGGTATCGGATTTGGTCCAATTATTAGCTGAAATAAGTGATGATGAAGAATATTTCCATAGTTTTAGTGATGAATCAGATAGTCTGATGAATAGTGAAAGGGAATTAGACGAAGATGAGGAGGAAATCGTGTTAAATGGTGAACCTATGCCAAGACTTACGACAGGTTGGTTGGACATCGTTTCTAATGACCCTGGTCCAAGTTTTCAACCTGATTTTAGTGAGGTTACACCGGGAATAATTCTTCCAAGTGATTTTAATATTCACAGCAAACTTATACAATATTTCCGACTTTTTTTGGAGATGAAATGATCAGTCTAATACGCGATGAAACCAATCTCTACGGCAAAAACAGAAAATTGGCCAAGCAGAATTCGCCTACATCACGTCTCGCTAATTGGAAGAGTAGTGAATCTTGTGATATCGAGGCCTTCCTTGGCGTAATTATAAACATGGGCCTAAATCCAAAGACTGAAATACAAGATATTTCAGTACAGAATGGATCAAGTAAATGCAATTTTTTGGCGATGTTTTTTCTTTAAATGATTTTCTCATGCTATTTTCCAATTGCATTGAGGACTATCACACAAAGAAAAATATTTGAGGAGTAGTGGAGTGCAAACAGATGCAAATATTAAATTAACTGTAAATAGTGTATGTATTTAATAGTGTTAGTTAGAGACAGTATTCAGAGATGCACCACCAGTTTTAGAAAAATCACTGCTAAACAACAACATACTTGGAGAGTAATAATTACCTCATATCTATAATATTTATGTTATAAATGCAGTTTTCCTATATATGAATTTGTAGTTGACTGATTTGGCTTTAAAAAAAAATACCCATTTTTTGAAAATTATATCTGAAAAAAATGAACAGGAATTAATAATCTCTGTATATTTTAGCTTTCCATATGTTTTAATTTGTTCTTTGGCAGATTAACCTTATATTTGCCTCTTGTATCATATTGGTAGTCAGACTGGAGATTTTAAAAGTAATCTTGATTCTTATGGACACAGCTTATTAGCTCATACAGATAGTGATGGAAAAGTTAAAATATTATATATTTTTAAAATATTGGTTTATAGGAATCTCTGAAACCTGAGCTGATCATTTTACATAGTCCTTCTTTTAGAATTTAAAGAATACTTTTCCTGCCAGAAGGATTTCTCCACAAAATTATGCCATATTTGAGTTGAAAAGAAATAGCCAGAGTACACTGTTATTCTGATTGGCATGCTAGTTATTAGTGCAAGTATTAACATACTGAAGCATGCTCTATTTCATCTTACTGCTCAGTTATTAATTTGATCTTTCCATTTCATATTCTCTTTAACATATACTCCCAATAACTTGGTTGAGTGCCTGATATTTACATTAAATTTTTTATTAATTGATTCCAAATCTTTGTTTTTGGTAGTTCTAAAAGTAATAACATTTGTTGTAATCATGTTTAACTTAAGGCCATTTGCAGAAAACCATTCCTCCATAATACAATACAATACTTTATTTGTCCAAAAGACACTACATAGTAAATAATGCATAGGACACGTCAAAAAAAATAATAATAAGTTACATAAATTCATCAATTCTATAATAACATTTTGTTATAAGGAAGTGAAGAACAGTTTTTTAAAATACAGGCAGACTCCTGATTATCTTAATTCCAGCTGGTAATCTATTATATAGTTTTATACGCATTGCTTTAGGACCTTTGCTGCAAACTTTCAGTTTGTTGTGATAAACATGTAGGTCACTACCTCTCCGAGTATCATAATTGTGAAATGAACAGTTTTTATTGAATTCAGCCATATTTTGCTTAACATATAATACTACACGGTAAATATACATACAAGTTGCGATCAACAGACCTAGTTTTTTAAAGATGGGTCTACAAGAAGCTCTAAAAGGAGCATTACTCATTAAGCGTATTATCCTTTTTTGGATTTTTAAGACCTCGATAACATGTGAAGAGGACCCCCAGAGGATTATACCATATGAGACTTGAGTAAAAATGCCCATAGTACAGGATTTTTAAAATTTCAAGGCTTACTGTACGTTTTAGTACTGAAAATAAATAGAAAACTGAGTTTAATTTTTTGCATATGTTATCTATATGTACTTGCCATCTTAAAGTCGGGTCTATGTGTAGCCCTAGAAATTTCAATTCCTCGGTGGATTTAATGTGATTTTGATCATGACACAGGTAGAAGTCACTAGATTGCTGTAGACAAGAAGAGAAAAACATGACCTGTGTTTTTTCATTATTTAGAATCTGCTTGTTTTGCTTACACCACGCAGACATTCTATGCATTACTTCAACACTTGAGTCCGATATGAGTTTATCATTAGGTTTAGTTAACAAAACATTAATATCATCAGCATACATGATTACTTTTTTTTGTTGATTAAGCATAAGGCTACTGGGTAAATCACTTATAAGGATTAGGAAAAGAATAGGGCCCAAGATAGATCCTTGGGGCACACCAGAGTGTGTAGGTCTAGGCTCAGATAAATATTTTCTACCCTCCTTATGTATGGAAACCACTTGATGCCTACCAGTGAGATATGTTACCAGCCAATTATTTGCCACACCCCTAATACCAAGATATGCACATTTACTTAGCAACTTCTTATGATCTACAGTGTCAAAAGCTTTACTTAAGTCGAAAAATATTCCCCGAGTTCTGTTGCTTAAATTGAGTTCCTCAACAATAAAATTTAATGCTGAGAAAAGAGCTTTCTCAGTTGATTTCCCCTTTCTAAAACCAAATTGAGAACTAGACAAATTATATCTCTCAAGAAATTGTAGTAGCCTTTAGCTGAAAGCATACTCAAAAACTTTTGAGAATTGAGACAAAAGTGATATAGGCCTGTAGTTACTAAGTTGGCTTCTACTGCCTTTGTTTTTGAAAATGGGAATTACCTTAGAAGTTTTCAGTGCTTCAGGAAAGATACCTTGACTTAGGGATTGATTGATGAGGAACAATAATGGTTTTATAATTGCCTGTCCAGATGCTTTAAGGAGTTGACCAGAAACTTCATCCAGGCCAGCAGAATTTTTATTTCCAATTTTTGAGAGATATCCAACTAACTCCTGCTCATTACAAGGCTGGAGGTATATTGTATCTGGCTTGAAGATATAGGTAGGAGTACCTACATTTAGCAGGGTGGGGGGATTGATGGTATATGAAGTTGAAGGCAAATTCAGAAAATAATTGTTGAGAGCATTCGATATTTCAATTAGGTCTGTTACTACATCAGAATTGCAATCTTTTACAAGAGGTAAAGACTCTGTTTTCTTAGGGCCTGTGATTTCATTTATAACTTTCCACGCTTCTTTTGATCGATTAGAAGCTTTCAGGAACCTAGAGTCATTAAAGGTTTTTTTACTATTTTTTATTAAGCCTTTGTATTGTCTTTTAAGATTAGAGTACTGTACATGGGTTTCTAAATTTCCATGAAACTTGTCATGGTAGGCTAACAATTTGAGATCCTGAGATAAAGCCTGGATCTCGGGGATAATCCAGCTGTTCTTATGTTTTAATTTGGGCTTGATTGGTACAAGAGGAAATGCACAATTGAAAAAATAAAGAAATCTAGAATAAAATAAATGAAAGCTGTTATTAAATGATGATCCTGCATTAAGGATCTCTGACCAATCGTGATGGGTAAGGAGATAAATGAAATGCTGAGTTTTTGTACCACTAAAGATTCTGATTGGGTCAGGTGAGACTGAGTAGGGCAGGGAGTTGGAAAAGTGAAATTGGGATACAATTGCACAGTGGTCAGATATGCAAGGGTCAAAAATTGTGGTATTTACTTTCATTTCATCATAGTCAGTATAAATATTATCCAATAAGGTCTTGGAGGAGGAAGTGATCCTAGTTGGGCTATTGACTTAGGGTTTCAGATTGTAGGACTGAAGAATACTGTATAGTTTTTTTTGATCTGGTCCATTTATTAATAGATTACAGTTAAAATCTCCTGTAATTATGAGGAATGGCCTGTGTGGACGTTTCAGTAGTGAAAATAGCAGGTTATCAAATTTTTTAGTGAAAGAATCAAAACACCCTAAAGGGGAGTGATAGATTACCATTATATGAAATTTGAGATGCTCATAAGAGAAACTTAGAGCAGCACATTCAAAATTTATCTCTTCATTCAGAGACATTAAGTCTACAGTAAACTCATTAAATTTAACACTATTTTTAACAAAAATTACAACACCACCATGTTTATGAACTATACGGCAATAGGATCCAGCACAGATATAACCAGGAAGTGATAATACGACATCTTGCATCCAATGCTCACACACACAAATAAAGTCAGGCTTTTCTAAACTCACCAGAGATTCCAGTTCATTGTATTTATTACTTAGGCATTGGATGTTTATTACCAACACCTTGAATGCCAGAGAACTTGTAACTCCTAGTCAAGTTGTTTTTGGTTTTAAGTTTCCAGTGATGGAGCCAGTGACTCTTCCACTGTTGATGGATACACTTTCATTGAGAGAGATTTAGTTTTGGAAATCGGTTTTTGGTGGTATGTTGTTTGATTCTGTGTATAATTGTATTGCTTGAAGCAAAATTTTATCTAACTCTGCTATCATTTTTTTCTTTTAAAATTGCTGAAGTATCATCCACATACTTGTAAGATAATGTCTGCTTTCACACTATAAGGAAGATCATTCATGTATACCAGGGTTTCTCAACCTGGGTTCCATGGAACCATAGGGGCTGGTTTCAAAGGTTGCCCAAAAAAGAAATCTGTAATGGCAGTAATATCAGCATACTTCACAGCCCAAAAAGCAAACATAATGTTGCTCCTTCAACAATTACATAATATAAACTGAAGGGTTATATTTCCAAAATTTTTATTGATTTAGGAGTGGTTGCAGTAGTAGTAGGCTGTCAAGTGATAAAGCATTACAAAAGTGGAAGTGAGGAGCAGGGTTTAATATAAAGCAACTGCTCAGTGAAAACAAAGTAATGGTTTGGTGGAGGAAAGATTATAGATATTCGGCTACAGAAGTGAGTCAGTTTTGTTTATGCTGTGGATGGCAGTAGTTGCTTCAATTTCCCAAACAAGTGGCACAGATTGCTGTCTCATTATTGGAAAGTGAATACTCATCCCTTATGACCCTTCATAATGGAAAACTGGCTGGAAAATGGAAGTATAAAAAAACCATAGTGATGATAATTTGCCAGACAAAGAAACTGATGCTGATACCTAGTTCTAGAAAAAATAAGACTTCGAAAATCAGAAAGTACAGTGGAAGTTATTTGGCATATGGATTCATTAGTGATAGTGCAAGTGCACCTAATGTCCATTGTTTGTTGTGTTACAAAGTCTTAAATAACAACAAACTCCACTTGGAAAGGCTCGACTTTGTGGAAGATACCATGATAGAAATAAAAAAAATTGTAATTTCCACTAAACACTAATTTATATCGACTGATTTTGCCTGTTACAGCATCATCAGGTGGTGCTGTAACAGGTAAACCAGTTGATTAAATTCATGTTTATTGGAAATTACAGTTCTATGGTTCCTGCTAAGTTACAACAACATTTTTAAGTGCAGCATAGTGAACATAAAGATAAACCTATTAGTTTTTTCGGTGCAATTGGGACAATTTCAAACACTCTCAGCATGATATTACAGTATTACAGTAAAACTCTGTTATTACAACATTCGATGGACTGGCAAAATATTGTCATTATAACTAAGTGTTGTAATATCCAAGGATAAACAGAAAATAAAAAACATAGAACTGTTTCCAAATTCTACAATTCATTATAAGTTCTTAAAGTTCCACATTTAATATAATAGGTATGTAATATGTAAATATTATATTTTAAAAACAAAATACAATATTTTTAATGCTTAGTGAAATAATCTGATATTTTTTCTGTATCATATGTGCAAACTTAGTGTTATTGAAGGTCATCCTCAATTTAATGAAGAATATTAACTGTCTTTTCATTAGTTTCTTTCTCTATCTCTATCACTTTGATTGATATTGATGAACCACTGCTTTAATCAGTTTTTGGGCTTGCCTAAGAGAAGAGTTTCCTGAAATTTTCAAATGTGCTGGTTTTCTGAAATTTTCAAAATTGCTGGTTACAAGAGCTGTGTTAAGGGTGGACAATATTTCTGCAGCACTTCCTCTACATAAAATTTAAAGAAAGTTAATTGTTCTTTTACTGGGTTTTGGAGTGATGTTTCCAATTTAATAATAATTAATCAATAATGTTTCAAGTTTGATTTAAAAAAATTTAAAAGAGAAAGTTTTAGCCTTAATAATAAGATTTTATTCACCAATTTTTATTGTATTTCTTATTTTTTATCAAGAGTTGAAATTTTGTAAATATTTTTTTTGTAGCCACACAATTCCTTCCTTGTGAATATAGATACAACGTCATATACCAGCTTCTATCGAATAAAAAGACAATTTTTTATGTGACTTCTGTAATGATTCCAAATAACAGCAAAGTAACTCAAGAATATAAAAAACTTATGAACTGCCTTTTAAAAAAATAACAATCTAAATCTAAAATTTTCAGTCGAGACATGAAAAAGTTGACCTGCTAGAAACTTTTTCCCTAATTGGTTTAGAGGGGTACATGCAGCAAATGAAATGTTTAAAATAGTTTAAATTTATCTTTAAAGAAGGTTGCATGCCATTAACTTCTATAGGTTTCACAATACAGTGGAACCTCGGTTTACGAATGACTCTGTTTACGAACAATTCGGTTTACGAACAAAAATCCCGACGAAAAAATGCTTCGGTTTGCGAACAGAATTTTGGCTTACGAACAGGCAGTCACGTGCTCCATGGACTGAGATCTCGGAGCGCCGCTGCGCAAACCCCCGGACAGACGCACCGGCGCTGGCGCCGTTGAGTCTGAGAAATGAGAGGGTATTAGTTTCGCGGTAGCGTTCACTCAGGATAGACTGCTGTTCGAGTGCGTCGTATTTATTGGACTGCTGCTCGAGTGAGTCTTATATTGTTTTTGTATACGTGTTGCTATTGTTTCAAAGTTTTAATTTACACTTAATTAAATTATCTTTTTAGACCACCATGAAGCCAAAGAATGATAAAAGTAAATTGAAAAGAAATAAAAAACGATAGGGGTGAAAAAAGAAATTATATCTAAATATGAAAATGATGTTCGTGTCTCGGATCTTGCTATGCAATTCGGTATGGCGAAATCATCGATCTGTACTATACTAAAAAAAGAGACAATCAAGAAAGCTGATGTCGCGAAAGGAGTACAAGTTATTAGTAAACAAAGACCACAATTGATTGACGAAGTGGAGAAATTGCTGTTGATTTGGATAAATGAGAAACAGTTAGCTGGTGATAGTGTTTATGAAGCTCTAATTTGTGCAAAAGCGAAACGATTACATGATGACCTGTTAATAACAAACCCTGGTACGAGTAATTATACTGAACTGTTCTAAGCTAGCCGAGGATGGTTTGAGAAGTTTAAGAAGAGAACTGGAATACATAATGTAATTAGGCATGGAGAGGCTGCAAGCTCAGACCAAGAAGCTGCTAAGAAATATGTACAAGAATTTAATGACTATGTAAAAGTTGCGAGTTTTCTTCCCCAGCAAGTATTCAACTGTGATGAAACTGGCCTATTTTGGAAAAAAATACCATATAGGACATACATCACTCAGGAAGAAAAGACTTTGCCTGGACATAAGCCAATGAAGGACCGGGTGACTCTTTTACTATGTAGAAATGCAAGTGGGGACTTCAAGGTCAAGCAACTTCTTGTCTACCACTCTGAGAATCCGAGGGTGTTTAAGAAAAATAAAGTAATGAAAAGTAAACTGTCTGTTATGTGGAGGGCTAATACTAAGGCTTGGGTAGGCAGGCAACTGTTTATTGAGTGGATCCATGAAGCCTTTGCCCTAAGCGTGAGAAAATACCTCCAAGAAAACGAATTGCCACTAAAATGCCTTCTTGTGATGGACAATGCTCCTGCTCATCCTCCAGGTGAAGTTCCTGCCCCCTAACACGACTCCTCTAATCCAGCCTATGGACCAGCAGATCATTTCAAACTTTAAGAAACTGTGCATCAAGGAATTATTTCAAAGGTGTTTCGAAGCAACCTCTGACACAGAATTAACACTCGGAGAATTCTGGAAAAACATTTGAATATCCTCCATTATTTAAGTTTCATTGACAAAGCCTGGGGGCTAGTGACTCACAGAACTATGAAATCAGCCTGGAGGAAATTGTAGCCAGACTGTAAATCTGGCATTGAGGGCTATGAGTCTGAGTCTGTTTATATTGTCGATGATATTGTATCTATAGGCAATAGGATTGGATTAGAAGTTGATAATGCTGATTTGAAGGAACTAGTGGAGGACCACAGCAATGAACTTACTACGGAAGAACTGGAACAGCTTCTTAATGAGCAGCAAAAGACGGTGACAGAGGAAATATTATTTTCAGAGACTGATGAACGAATGGAAGACGTTCCTAGGTCCTCGATCCACGAAATGTGTGCGAAATGGAGTGAGGTGCAAAGTTTTGTGGAAAGATATCACCCCGATAAAACTTTATCAAATCGCGTTATAAATCTGTTCAATGATAATGTCATGTCTCATTTCCACAACATTATAAAAAGCAAGAAGAAACAAATCTCATTGGATAGGTTTTTAGTGAGATAGAAACCTGATGAACTTCAAGCACCTGATGTTTTCATGGAAGGGGACTCCCCTTCCAAACAATAACACTTTACTATTTTGTAAGATAAGTTGAAATAAAGTTTGTTTTTACGTTTATTCTTTTTGTTTTATTACTTCCAATTCCTTTTCAGTTAAAACTATGAATTTTCATTGTTTTGTATAGGATTTCAAGCATGAAGTAGAAAATAAAGATAATTCATTCATCATGCTTCTGTCCGAAGACAGGTTTTAACTGAATCGCTGCCTCCATTTCTCTCTCTCCCTAGAAGCCTCTTTTATATCTCTATAAGTATTATATCCCTGCTTTATATTATCTAATATTCCTATTCTTTTTCTCCCTCTTCCTCTTCTTCCACTAATTTTTCCTTCTAAGATCATCCTTTGTAAACACTGTCTTCTCAATATGTGCCCTATCCAATTTGCTTTTCTTTTCCTGATTGTTTTTATTAGCATCCTATCTTCTCCCACCATTTCTAATACTTCATTTCTCTTTCTCTCTAGCCGTTTCACTTTCATCATTCTCCTCCATACCCACATCTCAAAACTTTCTAAATATTTTTCCTCCTTTCTCCTTATTGTCCACGTCTCTGCACCATAAAGAGCTATGCTCCATATGTAGCATTTTGCTAATTTCTTCCTTGTTTCTAAATTTATTTTCTTGCTTGTGAGAAGCTCCTTCTTCTCGTTAAATGCTGCTTTTGCCATTGCAATCCTACTTCTGATGTCCTGTGTACTACTTAAATCCTGCGCTAAAATACTGCCAAGATATTTGAAACTACATACTTGTTCCAATTTTTGGCCATTTACCATTATATTTAATTCTTTATGTTCCTTTGAGACCACCATGACTTTCGTTTTTTCAGCATTGATATTCATTCCATATTGTTGACCAACCTCCAATAGTCTGTCTGTCATCCTCTGAAGCTCTTTCTCGTCTTCTGCTATTAATCCTTGATCATCTGCATATTTAATGGTGGTAATACTTTCACCTCCTATCTTAAATCCTTTCTCTTCCCTCAACGCTTCTTCTGTTATTGTTTCTGCATAAATATTAAATATCGCTGGTGAAATAGGACATCCCTGCCTCACTCCCCTCCCTATTGAAGTACTTTCCGTTTCTTCTCCTTCAACTCTGACTCTAATCTTTTGATCAAAGTAAAGGTTTTTAAGTAGTCTTTCATCTTTCCAATCTATTCCAATTTTGTTTAAAATACCCAGCATTTTATCCCATTTCACTCGGTCAAAAGCTTTCTCCCAATCTACAAAACAAAAATACATATCTTTATTGACTTCTAGCGCTCTTTCTATCATCATCCTCATACATCCTATAGCATCTCTAGTCCCTCTTCCTCTTCTGAAACCAAACTGATTATCTTGCAGCTCCTTTTCTATTTTACATTCAATTCTTATGGTTATTATTCTAGTTAGAACTTTAGCTGTATGAGAAATTAAACTAATTGTTCTGTAATCCTTACAACATTTTGCATTGTTCTTTTTCTCCAGTGGTACCATAACAACATCTAAAAAATCTTCAGGCCATATGCCAGTATCATATACTTGGTTAAAAAATTTTGTTAGTTGCTTAACTGGGTTTGACCCCAAAACCTTAAGAACGTCCACTGGTATATCATCACTCCCAACAGCCTTCCTTCTTTTCATGTCATCAATTGCGCTTTTAACTTCATACTCGAGAATACTTGGTCCTAGCTGATCTTTTTCCACATCCTCTTTTTCATTTAATTCAATATTTCTTGGCTTTCCTTCTTTGTCATACAGCACCTCAATGTATTCTTTCCAAACATTCTTTACATTGTCTGGCTCCGATACTATTTTACCACTTTTGTTCATGATTCCTTTACGTCCTATCTTTCTTGCCTTTTTCTTGAATAGTTCCCTTGCTTTGCTATACATGAGGTCTGTTCTACAAATTCTTTCACACTCGACAATCTCCTCGCATTTCTCATTTATCCACTGTTCTCTGGCTTTATCTGTTTCCCTTCTTAAAGCATTATTTAACTCCTTGTATTTTCTTTGGCCTTCTTCAGTGTTTATGTTCTTCCACTTTCTCCGCTCTTCCATTTTTTGCAGCATGGCTGCTGTGATCCAGGGTTTTTTGATTCTTTCACCCGTTACCTTTCCTACCTTCTTTTCCATTACATCTTTAATGTTGCTATGGATGTATCTCCACTCCTCATCTACATTCTTCCTATTTTCTTCAGCTCTCTCCCCCAACCTTTCCTCCAGCTCTATCATGATAGCCTTCTTGTTTTTAAGGAGTTCCTCTAAGTTCCATTTCTTGTTATCTCTTATGTTTCTCTTAATGCTCTTCAGTCTACATTGTGTATTTGCCACCAAAAGGTTGTGGTCGGAATCGATATCTGCCCCTGATAATGTTTTCACGTTTTTAATGCTATTTCTAAATCTTTCATTGACTAGTATGTAATCTATCTGGTATCGTCTCTGGTCTCCTGGGCTTCTCCATGTGTAAAGTCTCCGCTGGTGATGCTTAAACCATGTATTAGTTACAATCAATCTATTTCTATGGCAGAATTCCACAAGTTTATCCCCTCTTTCATTTCTCTTCCCTAGTCCATATTTTCCCACTATGTTATCTTCCTGTCCCTCTCCGACTACCCTGTTCCAGTCTCCTATTACTATGGTGTTGACCCTTCCTTTTCCCTCCTCCTCCAATATCTCCATAATCTGTTCATACATTTCATCTACTTCGTCGTCGCCAGCATTAGTCGTTGGCATATACACTTGAATTATAAGCATTTCCACTGGCTCCATCTGAAGTTTTACGGCTATTAATCTATCATTAACTGTCACTACCTTGCTAATTCTTTCAGCTATCTCTTTTCTCATTATAATCCCCACTCCCCTTTCTTTTTTCTCTCCTCCCGAGTAAATAATTTTAAATTAGTCTGAATTTATCTCGCCTTCTCCTTCCCACCGAACTTCACTAAGACCTACTATACCTAAATTATTCCTTCTCATTTCCCTTTTTAAGTTCTCTAGTTGACCCCCTGAATTCATAGTCCTAACATTCCATGTGCCTATTCTTAATTTCTCACCACTTGCTTTCCTATTAATGTTATATTTCCTCTGTGCATCCTCTAGGCTAGTCCCCACCCGGAGATCCGATTGGGGGACTATTTTACCTCCGGAATATTTTACCCCAGAGAGATCCATAGAGGTATTTGCAGCTTTTCAGCCTATCATGGGATATATAATGAGGTAGTTTCCCCTTGCTTTCCTCATCGCAGTTTCACAGAGTGATTACCCATCTGTAGCTGTTCAGATCCACATGATCACCACCTACAGAGGTACTGTGCAAGCTGCTGCCCTTGCACAGGGGGATGTAAAACCCCCAAGACTGCCTCTTAGTCTGACTCTTCCCCTCAGACCTTTCCGGCTTGGATGGTCCTACCAGGAGAATTATCTCCCGCCGGCTATCTCTTTTGTTCATAAGAGTACTCAAACCCTCCCACCTCTGTAAGGTTATGCAGTCCTTAGGGAGAGATAAAGATAATAAAGGGCCAAATTCTTGGGGTATTGAATGGATTAATCCATTTTACATTGATTCTTATGGGAATAATTGTTTCTGTTTACGAACAACTCGGTTTACGAACAGTTTTACGGAACGAATTAAGTTCGTAAACCGAGGTTCCACTGTATTGATTATAATATGAAAGTGCGAGCATGCACTGTATAGGTAATGCATCAGTGTGCAAATCGTTTCTTTCCAGCAAAGAGTCTTTACTTATTTCAAGCTAGTGTAAAAGTTACAGTTTTAAAATATCACTTTTTAGTTCTGCTGTAAAAACCTGCAATACTATAATCTGGGATGTTATAATATTGTTCTTCATTTATTTTCAACCAAGTTTCAGAGAAACATAGTATCTCAGGGTACTTTTCACTTGACAGAAGAACACTAACCTCATTTACTTTATTTCTTATTGACTGAACATTTGCATGCATTATTTTAATTGACTGGCTTTGTTTCGTTTGAAGGCATGTTTTTGAAGGTTTACCACCGTGTTTATTACATTTGTCATAGTACCTTCGTTATCTAGTCATGACAGAGATTTAGGCAAGGTTATTCCCGACTGCCTCTTTTTTCAGGTTGTACTGTAAGTGCTTTAATTTCACTGGCTAAGGGGGCTGGGTTTTGAATAGATTCACCGACACTGTCCACATCAGGATTTGTTTGCTTGGGATTTCTTTGTTGATTCCACCTAATAAAGGAAAATCTTTTAACACACGCACCTGAAGGCCAATTTACACAATTGTTTAATTCCTTTAATAAGTAGTAGTCTGCACCGATTTTAAATGAAGCACTGTATTTATTATACGTTTCAAGTTTTTTGCAGGTGAAATTTTCATTATTGTACTTCTTTGAGAGAAAAAGCAAAAGTTTTTCAGAGGTCACGTCCACCTTAATTCTTCCCAAAAATATCCACGCTCGTTTTTTAATAGCAAAAGTATCAATTTCACTGTTTGTACCAAAAACAGCGCTATCTCGTCTCTTACCTCGTGTTACATTTTCTGATTTACTTTTGTTTTTGGCAATATTTCGTGGCTTCCTTTTTGGTCGGACAGTGGTGAAACCCTCATCGTCAGTATTAAGTTCCTTTTCCTCTTCTTCCACGGAATCTGGGATGTGCTCTTTCATCACTACAGCAGCAATGGTGTTTGCAGCCTTAACAGGTTTTGAGGGAAGATGTACTCATTCACTTTTTGGGATGACTTCACACTTCTCACGCACTACCTGGCTGTAATTTTTATTTTTCTTTGCTCCAGCCACTTTCTGATTTTCAATACTGGCCACTCTTTTCTCCAAAATAGCCATACTCTCCCGTAGCACTGCTATCGCTGAGGATTCACTAGTATTGCATATGCCGTCATCACTCGGTTGTTGCGTATCACACCAGCAGGTATTACACATCCACAGAATTGCACTATTTCCTTTTATCACTTTAACTTCATTATCAGTTAATCCTATACACTTTATGTGAAATAAATGCGAGCACTTTCCATTGCAAGCAATGCTTAAATTAATATTTACGTCAATATTGCATGAGCGACATCGAGGCCCATCGTATCCGTCCACCATATTGGATTATTATTAACATTAATTATTATATATATTAAAGAGAATTCTATTTTCTATTATTAACATTAATTATTATATATATTAAAGAGAATTCTATTTTTCTTTTTGTGTGTTTGCACATTTGCTGCACATTTTTCATTTGCAATTTTAAATAGCTTAGAATTGCGATGTGAATACCTGACTTTCCCAAAATGATGCCTTAAAGAATGGATATTCATTTTCCCATCATCGATTTTTGAGTATGCATTGAATCGTTCCACAAATTTGTTATTAACATGAAAATTTGACTAAATTGTAGACGACAAAATTTCATAGTCAAGGGCGATGGTATTGTTGCTGATCTAGCAAAATTACTTCTATATCTAAAAGCAATGACATGAACTTTGACATTGTATTTTAAATCAATTGTGAGAACTTTTCTTATATATTTTGAATGCATTTTAATCAAAACGATAGGTTTGTTTACTACAGTGCCATTTCTAAGGCGTGGAAGAAATGCGAACGAACATACGACCACTAATATTTTAATTAGCTTTTTGTTTTGTTTACCTTGATGACAAAAGAACTTAGTAAGTAGCTTATATAATTCACACATTTTTTGTAATCACTATAAATGCACTGGCCATGCCTCAAATATAATAATAATTATCGAAAGAAATTAATCATAATCATTGTCAATATAGTAATTTGCTTTAAACTGCCCAATAAAATTTGCAAACGAAAAGATATTTTCAATGCATGCATAAAGTATTTTTCTATTGGAAATGTTGAGTTGTCCATCATTACAATGCATTGGAGTTGTTTCTATCTAAGTTTTTATGTTATGTGTTTATTTGTTTTAAATTTACATGAAACTTTTCATATAAATTTTCAATCAGATTTTGTCCTTTATGATTTTGTTTCATTGTAAGCTGTGTAAATGGACTTGAAAGCCTGAGTCCTATAATGCAAAAATCCGAGATCAACAAGGCCAGCTACCATAGAAACCTCTTTATTAAATGTCGAAAAATCAGAAAGAATCGATTATAAACTTAAAATATGAAATACTAAGAAAAACACCCGCGTTCAGAAACAGGAAAGATTATCTGCTAAGGTAGTTCAGTGGTAGAATATCCGCCCGGCAAGTGGAAGACCCGGGTTCGATTCCCGTTCATAGAAGAATTTTTTCTGTTTCAAAGTTATTCCCAAATGACAACTTATGCCATTCTGCATAGTTTCCTATTATTCCATAAATTTCTGGCTTTGGCAATCTCACAATTTGAGAGGGAGGGGTTTTCTTTGACGTTCTCTTGGAGGACGTCCTTTGGGGCTGGTTGATACTAGCTTGGCTAGCCCGGACCCAACTAAGAAAAACACCTGCGTTCAGAAACAGGAAAGATTATCTGTTAAGGTAGTTCAGTGGTAGAATATCCGCCCGGCAAGTGGAAGACCCGGGTTCGATTCCCGGTCATAGAAGAATTTTTTCTGTATCAAAGTTATTCCCAAAATGAAATTAAACAAGAAATTAAATTATATAAATAATAATAATCAAGAAATTTAAAAGATGAATAGACAGGTTTCTAATTATAGTACTGCAGTTGGAATTCCTGAAATTATACTTTTGGCACTTCACAAACAACGTAAGGGAGACTGGGGAGGAATGGGACAATTAAAAAAAAATATTTTTCCTACTAATATTTTTACCCCAAAAAATTGCCAGCTGTTAGGATGTATTAGCTTGAACCTTCTGCCTTGCATGTAAAATACACATAAATATAACAACAACATGTCTGTAGAAAATTAAATGTTTTTGACATTATGACAAGTGTCCCATTCCTCCCACATGCCATAAAATTTTCAAAAAACAAATTAAAAGGAACAACTGCTCATATATTTGTTCATGCTCTATCTTACAATGTTAAGTCAGGTAGTAAACATTGAATAGGTTCAGAAATCAAGGAATTTGAATTGTAAACACACCTATTGCACATTGTATGCTGACAAATTAACTTCAAATGAAATGAGAGATTTTACTCGTTCTGTGCCACCTAACGTAACTGGAGCAGGCAACTTTAACATGATGTCATGTTTTTCAACAAAGCTAGTGTCTTTCTGTTCTGGAAAGTAAAACTTCCAACATCCCACCTTTTTACGCAGGAATTGTACCTTGAATTCAGTATTACATTCAATGCTCCAAATTTTTCCTACATAATATAAAACTGATTTTTTTGTACAAAATCTAACCAGCACAAAATCATCTTTTTCAATATTAAAATTTTCTTTGGTCCAGTTAATTTCTTGCAACTCCTTATCACTAAATGAAATGTCATCATCGTCTTCTTCAAGTGGTATAGCCATATCCTCACATGAGGATTCTGACTCTTCATCAGTTTTCTTCTTCTTTACTGCACTTTGAAAAACCTATCTAATTTGGACACTTCTTTTCCTTATTTGTTCAGCTGCCTCCTTTTCAGCAGCCATTTTTTTCTGGAGTATTAGTTAAAATTCTGGTTCGTCCTTTCTTTCTTTCTCTCTGGCCTTCTTTACATGGTCCAACTTTGGGGTATGGACGAATTTCTTCAGTAGTTAAAGATATTCCTGAAAATATAGATTCTTTAGGGGTCTAGGCTCTGTTGTCAGGTACGTGAAGAGGAACATTTCCTCCTCTAACTAGTGGAAGAATTGTGAACTACACAATTTGAAAAAATGGAGGGTAATTAGAACTGTCCCAGTCCTCCCACTGTCCCACTCCTCCCCAGTCTCCCCTATGTGTGATGTGACGCAACTTATAAAGAAGCATGCTCCTTAATTGATTAATTACGTGCATGTGAAACAATATATAATAGGGTGATGTATAGCGGATAATTACTGTATGCTTAACATCTCTTCTATGTACAACAGCATTTACAATAATACCTGCTTTAGGGAACTTATCTCTTGTTGTTCTTATTAGGTTGTAGACTTCTCTCATGACATCTTCTAGACATCTGGCCACCTAACATTGTTTATTCCTATATGGAGAACATTGATTCCTGATTTATTTGAGTCTTCAACCTTCATGCCCTCCATCATCCTATTCAGTTGCTCTGCCTTTATTCCACAAAACCCCCTTTTAGATGCACCATTCACTTCAGATGTTTAATCATAGTCACCAATCACCATTATATTGTTTTTATGCACATTAAATGTTGCCTACTGTTTGGGGGAGAGGGTGGGATTTCATGTTATTCTAGTAGTGGGGGTAGCTACTTTATTTTGTGTGTTTATCCACCTGTATTTGAATGATTCTGTTTATTTTTGAAGCTGCTTTCTCTTATATTCTATCGATTGTTTCTCTCAAGTGTAGTTTTCTCAGCACTTTTATTACCTAACACTAAGCTCAATAGTCCAAATCTTTTATTTGCACCGTTAAATTGATTCAGAAAATCGATAATTGGTGAAGTCACACCTAATCTCATTTTGTTTGATGTCAGAAAAACTGATACTCTCCTTATAACTTTTAGTTCCTCCTTTAATTTATTACTTTCTCCATACACGTAGTATGAGAAAGTATTGTTTTCATGAAAAAAATCGAACTCTAGATTTAAATGGTAATGCATGTTTTAAGGTTCCCTGAACATGTTCTGACTAGTTTCGTGATGATGTCTGTGTTTCTGTCTGTCTTGGTCTGTATGTGATAGATTTTTGTGGGCGCTCTAACTCAAACTATTAATTAAAATTAACATTTTTATAAAAGTTAGAAGATCTGATTAGTTTTTGGTAAAAATTGGTCGACCGGAAGTGGGTGTTTACTCTTGTCACTTATCTGTTATTTTGACATATTTGCTTTGATAAATGTAAAAATGTATTGGAATAAAAGTTGTAAGAAAATTCATTTTCTACAACCTTTGTTTGATATTTTTCCATATAATGCATTGTTTAAGAGATATCTTATATTTTTAGCTGCCACCATGCCACCTACCAAAGACTATTGTTAACAATTGATGCTTAGTTACGTCTTAGTAACGCTCCTTTTTCTTTTCTTAATTGTCAACCGGAAGTAAATATTGACAACAATCCCAGAGCTAACAACATGTAATTTGCCAAATAAATATGGAGAAAGTCATGTGTTGCCCACATCAGTTTATTTCCTTTAGGATTTCTAAATCTTGCATCAGTAATCACTTTGTCTTTTGATTCCTGTTCATGTTTCACTGAGGCATCCTTTTCTTTGAATTTACTCGTGCTACATACCATTATCTTTAGGGTGGCAGTGGTGGAGTGGTTAGAGCATTGGCCTTCCATGCAGCCATCCCAAGTTCGAATCTGGGAGAGGTCAAAATTTTTAACCTGGATTATCCCATCCCCTACTTGGTTCTCTTTGTAAAGAGTAAGCTAATATGTCATATTTACCTTTGGCCATATAATTATTTAATGTAAGTGGTTTGCGATAATAATTTGTTACTTTTATTTCCTATGACTATTCATGAATTTTAATTTTTCTCATATACCGTAAATACCCGCGTATAATGCGCACTTTTTTTTCGAAATATTTGAGTTAAAAATTAGGATGCGTGTTATACGAGGGTACATAATCTTCCTATTTTCATTTGACCCCACAATTTCGACACGGTAATTACTGCCCGGGGATCCTCATATTTTTATTGGTGATTTTTACGAAAAGTAAGATAGATAAAAGTAAAAATTTATTAACTAATTCTATAAACATACGTTAATTAGATATGAAAAGAATGAATTCAGTATTTATTTATTTTAAAATCCAAGAAATTCTTCGTCACCATTCTTCTTCGATGTTGTTATCGGAATTGTCATCTTACGCATGACGTCACCCTACACCGGCGTCGGCCTGGTGGTGAGGTACTGGTACTATTTACAATGGCAGCTGATGTCTTGAGTTCGCTGGGAGTTGATGATTCTTGTAGAACTAAATAAAGTTATCGTTCCCTACCTTTCTCTCAGCATTCATACGTGATTTATTCTTGATTCTTAGAATCTGTAGTTAATTATGGTTATTTGCTATCATGCTTACGTGCCCCAGTGTGTTCTAATAAGGGTAAAACTGAAGGTTGGGCGATCCCGTCCAACTCAGGCTTGACGGTAACGTATGAAAAAAACTTCGACATAGGATTATCGTCATCCCTTCATTTTATTAGCTCAAATAATGCCATATGCCATACTATAAAATTAATATAATTCGATTTATTGTGTATATATTAATATCACCTTGTAAGTAAACATAGAGTATGTAATGATTGAGTTAGCTGACGTTCTTTTGGAACGTTATTCGAAAATTTAATTTCGCACTTTCATTATGTTACCAATATATAATACCAATAATTCGATCATTGCTTTAGAACACGTTACACCATCTACTTTATTCTGGAACGGTAACGCTAAAAGAAATCTCTGCGCACTATACGCGGGTATATATAAAAATCATAGATTACGTGGCTGAAAACCCCCCTGCGCGTTATATGAGGGTGCGCATTATACGCGAGTATTTACGGTAATTTACTTTTCAAGTATTGGTGATGATTTATAATTAATAAAAGTGTGTCTTTCAATCATTTCCACATTTAAAGATGTTTGCAAATTAGGGAGTGGAGAATAACATTGGACTGATAGTTTAGTACCTGCAAGAAAGGGGTTTTGATTCCCAGTCAAATTCTGAATTTTTCTCCTTCTCTACGTTGCCTATTTTTAATATTAATAAATGCAATTTTTTGTCTAACCGTAGTGATGAAATGGTTGTGAGCTGATCAGAAGCTGTGGTCTCTTGAATCTAGTCACACTGACTGTCCCTCTGGTGATTAACATAATGTAATAGATAAGTCTTCGGTGTCATCAAGAAATTTCTGCACTGAAAGGTATTTACAGTTATCATTATTTTTAAAATTTATTTATAGAGGGCAAGCTTAAAATATGTATTTATCATTTTTACTTTCTCCATGTGTAGTATTGTTATCATGAAAAAAAGCCATTTCGAGATATCAATGGAAATACAGGTTTTGAGGTCATCTGAACACGGTTTACCATTTTCTCAATGATGTCTGTGTGTGAGATAGGAATTTTATGGGCGCGCTAACTAAAAAACTATTAATCAGATCAATGTGAAATTTTATATTTGACATTTTTATGAAAGTGACGAGAGTTTATTAGTTTTTGGTTGAAATTGGTTAACCGGAATTGGATATTTACTCTTTACTTATCCGTTTTTCAAATATTTGCTTTATTAATTCATCATTGTAAAAAAGTACTGGAATACAAGTTATAGGAAATTTAATTTTTGACAAAAGATATTTTTAAAACTAATTTTTTATCTGCCACTATCTACCGGCGACTATTGTTAACAATTGACGCTTAGCTACATTTTAGTAATGCTCCTTTTTATTTTCTTAATTGTTGGAGATTCCTGGCAATGTCCAATATCAGATGGCTACAGTACGAGTTCATTTCTGTTCATTGTAAAGTCTTTAAAATTTTCTCGCAGTTCCTTAAAATATTTATGATCATTTAACCTATTTGGAATTTTTTAGAAATATTACAGGCAGGGAGAAAGTCGTGTGGTGGCCACATCAGATTTTTATATCGAAGCTATCTATTATGCAGATGTTTTATAGCAGTAGAATAAATGTTAAAATATCACAGTACATGCTTTTCACTCCATTATTGATCTTTTTAATTAAAAAAAATATGAGTTATTCATTACATGCATAGGAAAATGGAATATGTAATAATAAAGAAAAACATTTCAAATAATTCTATGCAATTGTTCACTTTTGGGAGTACTGTGCATACAAATTAAAAAAAAGTGAGGGGATAATTGCAGAGCAAATGACATAGGGCACTTTTTTCTTGTTTTAGGATTATGACATCAGCGTAATATTATATCTTTGGTTCAGATCGACGGCCTCGTAATATGTTCCATGAATTCCCTTTAAAAGCAGTGTATAATAATAATATGTTTCTTATTTAAAAGCAGTGGACTCGTTGTCTTGTTTTCCATTGTTAAAAAAATGAAAAAATTTTCTCTTTTTCGGATTAATTAATTTTTCCATTCGCAAACCATTTTTTCACACATCGAATGCATTTTTCACATAGTGAAAGTTTTTTTCCACTTGGCGGTTTCTTTTTTCAAGCGGTGAATTACTTTTACCACGCGGCGAATAATTTGCTCTCCTGGAAAATAATTCTATAACGCGGCAAATAATTTTTCACGCGGCGAATATTATTCATCCTGGTAATATTGTTTTCACTCTTCGAATAATATTTTCACGCGTCGAATAATTTTTCACTCCGTGAATAATATTTTCACTTTAATTTTTATCACACGAATAATATTTTACGCGACAAATAATTTTTCACGCGTCGAATAAATTTTAAGTCTGCGAATATTTTTTACGACGAGTTGAATAATTTCTACTACACGGTGAATATTTTTTCACCTGCCCAATATTTTGATCAGTTCTTACTACGCGGCGAATATTTTTTACCTGGCTAATATTTTTATCAGTAAGCGAATGATTTTTTTCATGCGAATAATATTTCTCACGCGTTCATTAGTTCTTACCACGCGATGAATAATTTTTTACCTCGCTAATATTTTTTACGCCGCCGATATTTTTTATCAGTAAGGGAATGGGTTTTTTGTGCGGAGAATATTTTTCCTTATACGTTGATCAGTTCTTACCACGCGGCGAATAATTTTTTACCTGGCTAATATTTTTCACGCCGCGAATATTTTATATCAGTAAGCGAATGATTTTTTTTCATGCGGTGAATATTTTTCCCACGCTTTGTTCGCATCTTCATAATTTTTCAATCACCGAATAATTTTTTGTGAGTTTTGTCGTAATGAAATTCTTTCTAGTGTAATTTATAAAATAGTTGAAAAAAATAAATAATTCAGTAAACGGATGCAAAACCCCGCCACAGAGGCCAGCTACGGCTGCGCAGTGGGCATAGTAACTGCCCAACCAGTAAAGAAGCGGGCCGATCACAGCGGTGGAATCGTTAGCCTGAAAAAATACTCCGTCCTCTGGGCGGACGTAAACACTGTTCTCGACGGAATTTTTTTTCAAGCTAGCTCCACTTGAGCGCACGATTCCACCGCTGGGATCGAACCCGCTTCCTCAGTACTGGGGGGCAGGTTACTATACCCACTCCGCCAACCGAGCCAACGAAGAAAACTAGGAAATAAGTTGGATTCACTTTCCCTCCAGCAGGTGACCTTCGGAGAGAAAGTGGAGTGGGTAAAAGAGGGGAGTTGAGAGCTAGAGGGGGTCTGTTGAGTCTTTTAGTTTTGCTCATGCAGGCAGCATTTCGAGATGTGAGTCGAGTGTTGGACACATCGTCAGTCATAGGTTGCACTACTTAGAAATGCTACCCTCGTGACGTTTTCTTACAATGATAATTATTTGACATTTTTGCGATTATTTTTTTTTTACAAGTTCGCATGATACTGCTATGCTACTTTAAGTCAAATTGGTTCTTAGATCACATGCAACACCTTGCCGTTACACTGCATAGGACTATGATTCATATTGTTTGAGCTGTTTTTGGGATAGAAATGGTATACTATACGTAGAAATATAAATACAAGCACCTCGTTGCATGACCGACTATTCTCTGAAATAACGTTCCATTTGACACGAAATAGTTCGCGACCGATGGAATCTGACGACGAGTTGATAAAATTAAGTCGACCGTCAATAGAAAAATATTGCACAGATTTGTCGTCATATTATTGCTGGGAGTTGATATCATTTAGAAGTGCGTCCAAGAAATATACCCAAACAATTACTACAGCACTATACGAATTGGCTAAATTGTTAATTGTTTACTATAATGTTCTTAGAACATCTTTTACAGAACCGTGCTCTGCCTTGATCTTGTTTTTAACATTACCTGTCGCCACATTAAGTGCTGAACGCACGTTTTTAATACTGGTAAATGTTAAAAATTATTTATGAAATAGAATGTCTCAAACACGCTTGACAAACTTATTGTTGCTTACTATTGGAAGCAAACTTAATTTAAACAAGATAATTCAAACATTTGGTGTGCTTAAATCTCGTAAAATGCCATTTCATTAAATCGTGTTTTCATTAATGTTTATTATTATAGAAGTTAGAATCAAATAACACAAAGCATATTTTTATTTCTACTTCCTTGATTTTTAAATGAAATTATGGATCGCTAAGCCTAATATTTTTTGCCTCAATTAAAAAAAAATCTAGGGGCCCTCCTGCCCATGTCAGTTGCACACACATTTTTCTGTCTGAAATAATTTTTTCAGGAGTTTCTATAAAATAATCATTAAAAACTTTTGCTATATCAGTTGGGTTTCTATATATACTTCCCTCTTTAATAAGTTCTACGTTATTTATAAACCTTTTGCTGTTAGTTTAATTCTTAATTATTTCCCATGTAGTTTTTGATACATTTTTAGAATTTGCAATTATCGTCGGTAGACAACATATTCACCTGGCTGGAAACCCGGGAACTCTTCACCTCATCGATTCGCCAGGAAAGCATCAGATCTTTCTATACCTACCTCTACGGGGAGGAGATTCACCACAGTATCAGATCTTTCTATTTGCAATTATGTTATTGTGAGGTGTAATTTTAACATATTTGACAAGAGTGAAAGGTTGCCTTTTATACCTGCTCATTCTGACAATTTCAGAAGTAACCCAGTTACGATTATTTGGGTTTGAATGGTATTGTTTACATTTCCAAAAAAGTTTCAAAATAATGCAAGAATTTGCCCAGAAAAGCATCTATTTTATCATTAAAACTCTTAGCCAAGTAAATTTCATCCACGACTCATTTTGCAATTTGAAACCAAATAACTGCAAATGGTCATCATCAACACCTCTTGTATATAAATGAAAAATTGCCCTTATATACCTGGTCATTGATACCTAATAAAATTCTTTTGTGGTCTGAGAAACCATTATTAAAATTTTCAATGACATTTCTCTCTTGGGATATTTGTTATCATTTGATCAATTATTGTTTCACTTTTACTTGTTATTCTAGTGGCTTGATCAACTATGGCATTTATGTTGAAAGAGCTTCAGTGATATCACTTTATGGCAATATTTAGATCACCGCATATAACGATATCAATACATTTACTAAATAATATTTCCAACCAAGTACACAAGTTCTCTAAAATATAGCAAAATCACCCTCTGGTGATGTTTTTATTTTTAAAAGCTTCACAATTGAATATTCAAAATGTTTTTCTGAACATTCAGGTAAAAGATTTTTGGTCCCAGCATCCCATCAGTTCCAGCACACAAGTCACATCTGATTTATGATGTTTACAATCATTTTCATCAGCTGTAGCTATTGTTAGTTTCCCTGCTTCTTGAATGATAAAATACTGTTAAGTGAAGGCCGGCTTTTCCGAGACAGCTGTACTTATTAACTTCAACAAAAGCTACTTTGAGTGAATTACATGCCCATCTTATGTTGGAGTTAACATCGTGAATAAATGTACATCTCTTCTATAAGCAATCGAGTTAATCAAAATACCTGATTCTGGGAATTTTTCTTTTGTTGCCCTTATTAGGCAGTTAATATCAACCATCACTTCCTCAGGACACTTGGCACTCTTTACATTGTTCGTTCCTACATGGAACATTTAAAACGATCAGCAATGTCCATTTCTTCAATCTGTTTCTGGAGTTGTTCCACTCTGATTCCACTGTAGACTTTTTTGCAAATATTTTCTACTTGGATGTGTTTGGAGGGAATCGCCTATTAATAGTATGTCTATTGGCTGATCATTTGTTAGCGGGCTTGCTGAATTGGAAGATGCCCTTTTAGAGTTACTTTCTGTGAGTATGGAAACTGGACGTTCTCTCCACATTCCCTCACTGTATCACATTCACTTCGCTTTTGGTTCACTGAATACAGCTTACTATGGTGGTTTCTTCTTTCCTCTTCATGTGTATTTGATTTTGGAGAACTTTCACAATTTATATAGTTCGATTTCAGCTTCACTTAAGAAGAGTTGTGGTTGTTTCTGTAAGCACTATATTCCTGAATTAATTTAATGTTATCTAGTTTTAGGATACTATATTTCTCTTTTAAACTTTCAAGATCTCTGGTTAATAGCGATATGACTTGGTCTTTCAATGCCAATTCTCCTTAAGGTTTGGTGTCCTTTTCCTCGAGTATACGTCAAAACCACTCTCCATCATCGAGAATATCACTTGTGTCAACTTGCGCACACTTGCTGTGAATCAAATAATTGCAAAGAACACAACTAATGCCTTTTACTACTCATCTTTGACAAAATTTACAATTTTTAGGTATAGTTTTTGCTAACCACGTCTATACCGCTCGGAAATTTTTTAATTCAATAGCTTCAACGATGTAAAAATGTATAAAGAACATACATAAAAATATTCAATATTCCTAGCTCAGTCTATATCTTCCTATCTCAATCGATTCTTTCTTCAAATCAAATCTGGAACATCTGTATGTCTCCTGGCACTTTCTAAGTATACCTTTGCCTACTTAAACCACATATTTGATGCTATCAATTTGTTTCTTTTGCAATAACCTTTCATTTTTTGTCGTCTTTCATTTCTCTTTCCCCAGCCTCACCTTGCCCCTCCACAGCAATCCTATCCCTCATCACTACCAAGTGTTTTTACTTTTCTCATAATCCAATTTCTCCTCCCTGTGAAATCTCTCTATATTATAATCTTATAAATGACCGTTGTGTGCAAGTGCATAGTTTCAGTACTCTCCTGACCACCACCTTCTCAGGCGATGCAGCTGCAATCTCCCTTCTAGAAAGCGAGGGAAAATAACCGTAGTGTGCAGTTACCCCAGCTCATACGAGGCAAAGTTTCCTGCCATGAGATTGTCATTAATTTCTTCATCCTCACATGCAAAAGAACTCTTACCAGGCAAAACTCTCCCTTATATTTCACTGACCTTATCAGGGCCAACTCCATGTGTCTAACCAAAAGCACTCGCATAAAAAAATCATTTTGGTAGCCTGGATGAGAATTGCCAATTCTCCTCCCAGGTGGAAGAACAGCTCAGGAATCTTTTGGTACCGTATCCTATAAAGAACGTCTTTGAAATCTGTGTATTCCATTAATGCAGTATACTTTGCCACCTTGTTTCTAACTTGTCTTTTATCATCCTGATTTCTAAAGTTTTCCTTTTCTTTGTCTTGAGTGCTTTACTTCCATCACTGCCAATTGCAAGTCGTAAAACCACATCAGTAAAAAAAGGAATCTCTTCATTTGAAGTAAAGTATGATTCTCTAGAATTAATGAAGGATTTTTTTGTTTCAGGTATATTCAGAAGAAATCCTAAGAGGCTGTCCGCCAATGCAATGCCAGAATCACAACAAACCTTCCAAACTCCTAGAAGAATTTGACTTGAATTAAATTTATGTAAAATCTGAAAGGATTTTTCTATTTTCTAGATATATTTGTCATATATTTAGAATTTTATAGAAAAAAATCATTTCAAATACTATTTGTGTATGTGTAATTATATGTAAATTTGTGAAATGTCTATAAAATTTTCAAGAAATAAATTTCATTTCAAATAAATAGTAATTTTTTTAAAGTACCTCTCCCTTTCTCTCCCGAGAATAAGTTCCTTCGATGAGAAACGTAGGTATAGAAATGAATATAGATATAGAATGGAAGGACTCTCAATATTGCCTTCCCAAGGAAGGACTCTCAATATTGCCTTCCCAAGGAAGGACTCTCAATATTGCCTTCCCAAGGAAGGACTCTCAATATTGCCTTCCCAAGGAAGGACTCTCAATATTGCCTTCCCAAGGAAGGACTCTCAATATTGCCTTCCCAAGGAAGGACTCTCAATATTGCCTTCCCAAGGAAGGACTCTCAATATTGCCTTCCCAAGGAAGGACTCTCAATATTGCCTTCCCAAGGAAGGACTCTCAATATTGCCTTCCCAAGGAAGGACTCTCAATATTGCCTTCCCAAGGAAGGACTCTCAATATTGCCTTCCCAAGGAAGGACTCTCAATATTGCCTTCCCAAGGAAGGACTCTCAATATTGCCTTCCCAAGGAAGGACTCTCAATATTGCCTTCCCAAGGAAGGACTCTCAATATTGCCTTCCCAAGGAAGGACTCTCAATATTGCCTTCCCAAGGAAGGACTCTCAATATTGCCTTCCCAAGGAAGGACTCTCAATATTGCCTTCCCAAGGAAGGACTCTCAATATTGCCTTCCCAAGGAAGGACTCTCAATATTGCCTTCCCAAGGAAGGACTCTCAATATTGCCTTCCCAAGGAAGGACTCTCAATATTGCCTTCCCAAGGAAGGACTCTCAATATCATCCTTGCTATTTTATTATGTATTGGTACTACAAGCATGTCTAATAGTATTGCCTTCATTGAATGCTTTCATAAAAGGGCAACAAAAATCAAGATTATTTTTTCATTTATTGTTCTCTAACAGTACATAGTACAATAACAGTAGTTAACAGTGCATAGTACAATAACAGTAGTAATTGTTACATTATTATTCTTTATGCATGAATAAGTAACAATCTTAATGTACAAATATAATTACTGCATTTTTAAATTTCAAGAGAAGCATCCAAAAGAAATGAGTTTTCTTTGTGCATCCTAGGACAGCTTCCTAATGGAGTTGATTTCCTGAAACAATAGAAGAAATGATTACATTTCGTTCATTGGAAAGGGAAATATAATGTTGTATACATCACAAATGAATTTAGATGCAAAACACGGAAAACTTTCAAACGTTTAGCTTATAAGTCCTTTCCAGATATTTTTAGAAAATTTACACATGCGTAATTGGATTCAGCAAGAAGCTAAGACTAAGCTCTTAGTAAACACTTCTAGTAATCTAATGTGTAAATATATGGAAGAGCTTCACTGTTCGTGATTTTTGCTGACATGTCCTCTTCTTGCCCACTCACTTTATCACTGCTGCACTAGATAGCACAACAGAGAAAGCACTTCTTTACATTTTCCTAACTTCTATAACAATAAACTAGCTTTGGCATGACAGTCATCTTACATAAATGAAAACATGATTTAATGAAATGGCATTTTACGAGATTTAAGCGCACCAAATGTTTGAATTATCAAAAAATGTGATGTTAAAACACACAACATAATAAACAAACCTAACAATATCCCACATAAGTCGGAATTCACAGAAAATTGATCCAACAAATCCTTATCCAATGAAGAATTACCACTCTTAGATTTGGGCTTGAAGTTTGCTTTTCCTCCTAAAAAGCCACCCTTAGATGAAATAGTTACTGACATCGAAAGATGCATTGAGTTTTTCGATGAAAACTCCAAGAATTACATCCGACAAGCTTGCTCCATACAATTGAAAGACAATATTAACAAGTTAACTTGTCTTTTCGTAATCAAACAACTTAAAGAGAAAGACTTTCTATATTAAAGCCGACAAATCACAATACTTTGATATGGTCCAATTAATGCTAAACAATGGTCCTTACATTAAACTAAATAAGAACCCTCTAAACTCCATGATAGAGAAAACCAAAGATTAAATAGTGGATTTCAAAAAAATGTCATTTCCTGACAAACATTCCATAAAAACTCCTTTGAAATAATTAATAAATTGAAAAATTCAACATTAAAAGAATCAGAGATAATGGTCTCTTTTGACGTCTGCAGCCTTTTCCCTAGTGTGCCAATTGAAGAAACATCTCAAATACTAAAAAGTTTGTTACAAAAACAAAATATCCCTGATGAAATTATTAATGAATATTTATTGCTTACCAAAATGCAATTCAATTTAAACACGAATTTTATAAACAAACCAAAGGCACCTCTATGGGAAATCCTTTATCACCATTCATGGCCAATATTTTTATGTCATCTTTTTTAAATAACTGTAAAGAAAAATTCAACTACTTCCCAGATATCTGGTTCAGATATGTAGATGACATATTTGCAATCTTTGACCTAAATAAACAGAAACTAGATGATTTTTTGGACCAACTTAACAACATATATCCTACCATTAAGTTCACATACGAAATTCAACAAAACAATACCTTGCCTTTCCTTGACCTCTTAATCATAAACAATAGACAGCAAATCGAGTTTGATATTTTTAGAAAACCCACTCACACCAACAATTTTATTCCCAAAAATGTCTTTCACCTCACTAGCCAAAAAACAGCTGTCTTCCACCACCTTGTACATAGACTCTGCAATATACCTCTAAACAAATTTAGATATGAAAAAGAACTAAAATTTATAAAAGATATAGTTTCAACAATAATTTAATTAATAAATTAGTCAAAAGACACAGCCTCAAAAAACATTGATAAATTCCACCACTCTCACAACTGAAAATATGAACAAGACCAAATAAATAAAACTGCCTTATTTCCCACCACTCAATAGAGGCTTGGATAAGATTTTCAAACAGAAGAAATACTCTATAACATACACCATTCCACAAAATTTTAAAAATTTATTAGGGAGTACAAAAGATAAAATTGAAAATTTAGACAAATCGAGGATTTACCAAATACAATGTTCACATTGTAATAAACAGTCAAACCAAAAGGGAATTAGTCACACGGTTTAACCCTTCAGTGACGGGAGGCATTTAAATCCTACAGCATCGTACGGCCGGCTGGTATTTAAACAGAATATCAGATTTTATAAGTACCATCTTTTAAAAAAATATAAATTTTCATCTATATATGTTAGATGAATGAAATCTTGAAACCAACGGCTGTATAGTGTTCTGCATTTAGTATTAAATGTACAATATAATATCTTAATATTCTTTTACGTTAATAACCTGTGAAGATGAAAGACCATGCCAATTGAAATGTGTTACAGATTCCTGAATGCAATTTTTTAGGAAATAGTCATCGATATATTCGACGTTTTGTGGTATCACATGCTGAAGTTCTCTGTATAGTTTTAGCTTGCTTCTCTGATCTACTCAATGGTCTACTGCCTTTGCTTTCTTGGCTTCTTGTAAACACCGACTCTTTGGAGCCTATGCCTGGTTATTAACTCTCTCTCTCAGAAAGAGAGAGAGAATGTTATCGCATTTGGACGCCTAACAAAGAGAAGTATTGTATTTCTATCGTCCATTCTGTGACCACTTAGCTTAGCTCACAAAATCTTCACTGAAATTACATCCTCGAGGTTTCACAGAGACGGCACCAATATGATTTGTTGCCTCTCGAGTTTGTTTAGTCTTGAGAATATGAAGTGTTCCTAATATTCGAATGAGAGCACGATGAGAAAAGTGCTATTCATCAGAAGATATATCACGAAGAAAACACTGAGAAAGAGACGCTCTAGAACGATCCGTTTTCATTTCGTCTCTTGCCTCTTTACGATACTAGCCTACTCCAGTGCAGCTGTGTTCCAAGAATATACATACGTTTATTTAGTTATTTGCATAATCTGTCCATTTAGTTTTTACAAAGTACAGTTATATTTTAATATACTATATATTTTAAAGTAGACAAAAAATTGGATGTTAAAATTGTAACTTTCGAAATCAATTTTTATAATGTTAATAAGAGCCCGATGAACAAGAGAAATTGTTTAAATGCCTAAAAATATAAGAAATTATCCGTGTGATTAATTTTTAATAAAAGAAAATATTACAAACTGATAAAGTAAAGAATAAAAAAGAGATGTGAGAAAGAGTTTTTTTGCCGTTTTCCATTCATGTACACTAAAAAAAAATTATAAGTCAATTTAAGAGTTCACAAAACGTATTCTATTTATAAAATTCAAATAAAAAATCATTCCTCAGTGTTAAAAAAAATATCATTCTACAAGAAATGTTTATAATCGAAATACGGCAAATTAAAAGAGTCGCGGCAAGGATCCGTACTTGGTACGGATCCCGGCGCCAAGGAAAGAAACCTAGGTCCGTACCACATACAGATCCCGGTGCTGAAGGGTTAAGGAGCATTTAGCACACTACAAATACAACCGGTTTGATAAATCCAGTGTAGCTAATCATCTTCGAAACGTGACATAGACATACTTAAATGATATAAAATTACTAATCTCTTCCAACAATGCACTTAACTCCTTAGAAAACCTACACATATACAAAAACCGAGAAACTTTAATGAATAGCGATACTGACTTCAATGAGACCTTATACAAACTGACGGACTAAAATAAACACATGCCAAAAACTTGTTTCGTATTTCAGCTGTTTTTCATTTTTTCTTCAATTCAAAACCTCCCGTTATCCTCACAGTTGACTTCTTGTCACTGTCAAGATCAGGTCACCCCTGAAGATGCCCACATCATGGGTGAAATGCATTGGGTTTGTTAATCCTATTTTTTTGGATATAGGAGTTTTACTTTATTTAAAAATACATTTAAAAATAATTTTTTTATCCCTTGTATTGTGGCAGCCCTGCTTTCTATATCTATACTAAATATCTAGATTTTGTTATTTTATGTTGCATGCCTTTTTCATACAAAATTTTGTTGAAATCGGTTGGGCCAATTCCTTCCAAATTACCGAAAAGTTTAACTTTGCAATTGGGCACCCCTGTTGAGTCGATCTGGTTCAAATATATCAATTTGGTCATTAATTTATGTGAAGATTCTATGTACCAAATTTAGTTGAAATCAGTTCATTCGTGAAGAAGACGTTAGGGGAGGACTTCGAGGCAATCTCATAAGACTACTTTCCATCTTTGGGTTTATATTCTGAATGGTTATTGAGTGGAGATCATCCTATAACACCAAGATTAAACCTACTATTTCAATGCTCTGCCAATGGATCAAGGCATCATGGCAACAGATAAATACAGAAGTAATTGTGAGTGCATTTAAGAGTTGCTGCTTATCCAATGCAATGGATGGAAGTGAAGATGATGTTTTGTGGGAGTCTAAGGACAAAGTTCGGAGTGATAAAGATAGTGAGAGTGAGGACAATGATGAAGAAAGCACAGAGGGTGATGATGGTTGATGTAATATTCAATGATATTCATATTATATGATATTCAAGAAAATTATGGGACCCAATAAAAATTTTTGCTAGCTTTGTGGAATTTTTAATTTTTGCAGGAATAATAAAATCTTTTTTCTGTTTTGACAGTCCAGAAAAAGGGGAGTCGTCTTAGATTTGAGGTCATCTTGGATTTAGGTAAATATGTTATTTTAAATGTAATTACAATGCAAAAAGGACTTTTGTTTTCCACTAAATAATTGTCAATTTTGTAGCAGTGCATATAAAAATATATTTAAAGCAGAACAACTGAACTGCTGAACCAAACTGCACAATTTTGTTGAACCGCAAACCAAAACCAAATATTATTTTTTTTACTGAAACATTAACTGAACCATAAGTTTTTGCAAATATGGTTTGGCAAGAGAATTTTAGAAAATTACCCATATTTATTGGAAAATTTCCACAAGATAATTGTCTATGATTTTGCACACGATGCATACAGCTCAAGTTATGAACTCCATCTTTTCTGATTTTCATCAAAAGAGAAAAACTAAGTAAACTGGCAATGGGCAGTGAAATCACATGGAGTTCTAATTTTATGATCCTAAACTGCTTGCTAGAGATATAGTTATGTTGTATCTATGAAAGAGCTGAACAGTAATTGGATCAAAATTGAAAATATTGTAAAGATATTGGAAACTACACATAACAGAGCAAAGTATTGCAGTTTAAATAGCTAGTTCCTTTTAAGTGCTGTTCGTCAATGCTGAAAAGTACTACTATCTTTATGATGTCCGCCTATACCAGGGGTGGGAAACTGCAGCCCGCGAGGGCATTTTATGTGGCCTGCGATGCCATTATGAAAGCGAACCGTAACATAAAATTGAGATAATTTCATATTTGTAGTTTAAATTAATGCTGGAAAACCTTCTCCAGTGATGTTATGGGGATAACATATTATTTATTATTGATTTTCACTAACAGGATCCCTCGCATTACCTCACATTACTTACGGTTGAACCCTAACGTGGCTCGCCGAAGCATTTTCATCTGTTTATGCGGCCCGCCTAAGAAGCTGCAACTGTTAATGCGGCCCGCCACGTAAAAAGTTTGCCCACCCCTGGCCTATACGCATATATCAGGGAAGAATTGGCTTAACCGATTTCAACAAAATTTGCCACATAGAATGGCAAGAGAAGAAGAAATGTGCTTACTATTCAGCAAAAGGTGGAGGTGATAAGAAAAATAAATCGCGGTGTAAGTGTATCTCGACTTCGTCAGGAGTATGGGGTTGGACAATCTACCATTTACGATATAAAGGCGCAGAAGCAACCAATTCTTCAGTTTGTTGCTGAATCAGATTCAGTGGCAGGCATTTGGAAAAGGAAAACTTTACACGGCCCCAGCAATACTGATCTTGACAAAGTGCTTTATGAGTGGTTCCGCCAGCGTAGGAGTGAAGGGATTCCGATCTCAGTGCCTATGTTAATGGAGAAGGTTATTGCAAGTATTCCACGGGATGGTTGCAGAAGTTAAAAAGTCGCCATGGAATTCGTTATTTAAAAGTATCTGGGGAAAAGATGTCATCGAATCACGAGCTTGCAGAAGAATATGTTAGTGATTTGTCGAAAGTGGTACAGGAACACAGACTTAGTCCAGGGCAGATATATAATATGGATGAAACAGGTTTGTTTTGGCATTGTCTCCCGCAGCGTACTTTAGTTTGCAGCGATGAAATAGGAGCATCGGGTGTGAAAGAGTCCAAGGAGAGACTGACTGTTTTGACGTGTGCCAATGCTGCAGGCACACACAAATGCAAGCTGATGGTAATTGGGAAAAGTGCCAAACCTTGAGCCTTCAAGGGTATTAAGATTTTCCCCGTGATTTACCGTTCAAACAAACGTGCTTGGATCACACAAGAAATTTTTAATGACTGGTTTAATAATCACTTTGTGCCTGAGGTAAGGGAACATGCCAAAAAGGTTGGATTGCCTAATAATTCCAAAATATTGTTGTTGATGGACAACTGCCCTGCTCACCCTCCAGCAGAAACTCTCATAATTTTTGTTTCTTATTTACCACCAAACTGTACAGCTCTAATTCAACCTATGGATAATTAAAAATTTCAAGTGCCATTATCGCAGTGAACTGATGCGAAAAATTTTATGCTTTGAGGGTTCATTTAGCTATGACAATTTCAAAAAAGCAGTCACGTTGAAGGAAGCGATGTGGTACCTTTCACGTGACTGGGAGAATGTAACACCCACAGTTTTACAACATTATTGGCATAATATTTTGCGGGATACAACATTTAACGAAAATGATAGTGATACCGAGTTTCTTGGCTTTGATGAATCAAATGAAGGAGATAATTTTAGTGAATTTGTTAACTGTGAAAAATGCTTTCCTGGACCTAAATGAGAAAGACTTGGAGGAATGGATTGATAGTGATAAAAATGCCCCAGTTACTCAAAACTTAACAGACTCAGAAATTATTGATGCTGTTTTATGCCCTAAACTAATCGAGAGTGAAGACAGTGACGACAACGATTTGTTAGTTGACGAAGAAAAGAAGCTGACTATGGCAGAGGCTATTTCATGTTGTGAAAATATAATTAATTTTATGGAACAAAAGCCATTTACCACTGAGCAGGAAATAATGCAGATGTACAGACTAAAAGAAAAATTTGAGAAGGAAAGGTGTAGCAGGTGCAAGCAGACGACACTGATGGATCTTTTCAAAAGAGCAACATCCTTTCCTCTGTTACCAAAGCCTGGTAACCAATAATTTCAGGCCAACAAGGACTTAACGGTAAATAAAATATTTATATTTTTTTATTATTGCATTATGCTTTTTTGCTATTTTTTACGAAAATGGATCTGTATTGCAAATTATTGATTTCCGGTGCGAGACTAGTGAAACGTAAAATGTATTCATTATATTTACGTCACAAAATATTCATTAGATATTTTTATTAAATTATTTTAATGTGTTATTTTTTCCGTTTTCAGAAAACGCAGATGGTTTTGATCGATTCAAGCATGACTACAGATATTTAATTTGTATGTACTTCAATAGATTCACCGTATTCTGTAAATTTGTATGATATTTTTATTGGATAAATGACTTTCTAAGATGTATATAGACATATATATGCTTTTTAAAATCATTCATTTCTAACCATACATTACTAAAGAATTTTTTCGTTTTGATCGTTTTCTTGTGGTAGTTTAGTCGCCCTCCATAAGGACTGCATAACCTTACAGAGGTGGAAGGGTTTGTGTGCTCTTATGAACCAACGAACTATGCCAGCGGGAGATAATTCTCCTGGTAGGACCATCCAAGCCGGAAAGATCTGAGGGGAAGAGTCAGACTAAGAAGCTGTCTTGGGAGTTTTACATCCTCCTGTGCAAGGGCAGCAGCTTGCACAGTACCTCTGTAGGTGATGATCATGTGGATCTGAACAGCTACAGATGGGTAATCTCTCTTGTGAGACTGCGATGAGGAAAGCAAGGGGAAACTACCTCATTATATTTCCCATGATAGGCTGAAAAGCTGCAAATACCTCTATGGATCACTCTGGAATAAAATATTCCGGAGGTAAAATAGTCCCCCAATCGGATCTCTGGGTGGGGACTATCCTAGGGGATGCACATAGGAAATGTAACATTAATAAGAAGAAAGCAAAAAGTGAGAAATTAAGAATAGGCACATGGAATGTTAGGACTATGAATTCAGGGGGTAAACTGGAGAACTTAAAAGGGAAATGAGAAGGAATAATGTAGGTATAGTAGGTGTTAGTGAAGTTCGGTGGGAAGGAGAAGGCGAGATAAATTCAGACGAATTTAAGATTATTTACTCAGGGGGAGAGAAAAAGGGAAGGGGAGTGGGGATTATGATGAGAAAAGAGATAGCCAAAGAATTAGCAAGGTAGTGACAGTTAATGATAGATTAATAGCCATAAAACTTCAGATGGAGCCATGGAAATGCTTATAATTCAAGTGTATAGGCCAACAACTAATGCTGGTGATGACGAAGTAGATGAAATGTATGAACAGATTATGGAGATATTGGAGGAGGAGGGAAAAGGAAGGATCACCACCATAGTAATGGGAGACTGGAACAGTGTAGTTGGAGAGGGACAGGAAGATAACATAGTGGGAAAATATGGACTAGAGAAGAGAAATGAAAGAGGGGATAAACTTGAGGAATTCTGCCATAGAAATAGTTTGATTGTAACTAATACATGGTTTAAGCATCACCAGCGGAGACTTTACACATGGAGAAACCCAGGAGACCAGAGATGATACCAGATAGATTACATACTAGTCAATGAAAGATTTAGAAATAGCATTAAAAACATGAAAACACTACCAGGGGCAGATAGCGATTCCGACCACAACCTTTTGGTGGCAAATACACAATGTAGACTGAAGAGCATTAATAGAAACATAAGAGATAACAAGAAATGGAACTTAGAGGAACTCCTTAAGAACAAGGAGGCTATCATGACTGAGCTGGAGGAAAGGTTGGGGGAGAGAGCTGAAGAAAATAGGAAGAATGTAGATGAGGAGTGGAGATACATCCATAGCAACATTAAAGATGTAATGGAAAAGAAGGTAGGAAAGATAACGAGTGAAAGAAACAAAAAACCCTGGGTCACAGTAGCCATGCTGCAAAAAATGGAAGAGCGGAGAAAGTGGAAGCACATAAACACTGAAGAAGGCCAAAGAAAGTACAAGGAGTTAAATAATGCTTTAAGAAGGGAAACAGATAAAGCCAGAGAACAGTGGATAAATGAGATATGTGAGGAAATTGCCAAGTGTGAAAGAATTTGTAGAACAGATCTCATGTATAGCAAATCAAGGGAACTATTCAAGAAAAAGGCAAGAAAGATAGGACGTAAAGGAATCACGAACAAAAGTGAGAAAATATTCTCGGAGCCAGACAATGTAAAAAATGTCTGGAAAGAATACATTGAGGTTCTGTATGACAAAGAAGGAAAGCCAAGAAATATTGAATTAAATGAAAATCAGGATGTGGAAAAAAACCAGCTAGGACCAAGTATTCTCGAGTCTGAAGTTAAAAGAGCAATTGATGACATGATAAGAAGGAAGGCTGTTGGGAGTGATGATATACCAGTATATACCAGTGGTTTTGGGGTCGAAAGCAGTTAAGCAACTCTCAAAATTCTTTAACCAAGTACAGTAAAACCTCTACCTTAAGAACCCCTTTATAGCGAAAACCTCCGGATAGCGAACTATTGATGGCAGTCCCGCCAAACTAATATACAAAATCCCTAATTACAACCTCTTTACTACGAACTTCCGTACTATGAAAACTTCCAAACAACGAAAGAAAAAGTAGTCACTTCCGTTTATATTTACCTCTTTAGAACGAAATTTTGCTCGCTAAATTTTTTTTCACTTACATACGTACGGAAAACGATTGAAAACAGTCGCCAATGTGCCAATTAGCGTCAAGCTTACAACAAGCCAATCATAGCACGTTTTCTATCATGATGACGTATTTCCTGTGTTTCCGGCATTCTCGCGCCATTGACAATCTCATCCGAGAGTTGTAGTGATGCCGCTATGCATGCTTTTAGGGAAGTGGAGACTGCCGTTTCCCGAGAATTCACAAAGAATTTGAAACAGAAAAAGATAGATTCGTTTTTTAAAAAAGTTGATATATTTTAAATAAATCTTTTAAAAAAATGTTTTATTTGAAATCATTCTCGATTAAATTCATCCCCTAATCTATTTAAAGGGAATTTCAACATAAGATTGAAGCAATGAGGTATGTATCGTGGTGAGGTGGTTTCCATGTGATAGGTAATTTATTCGTCAGAGACGGAGCTCGAGTGTTGTTAAGAAGGTTAGTGAAAAATATTGATTGGAGTCTTGATTTGGAGTGCCAACGACAGTTAGTGCTTTCTTATGAGGAAAATGCTGCTTTCATTTATTTCGTTTTGAAATATTTGCAACCCGCGCCATAGTAGTCAAATAGTAGTGTATTAATTGGTGTTAAGAAGTGGCATTGCTGTCAATATTTTTTTATAAGATAGGCTCAGCAAGTTTCACGCATTGCAACCTCGAAAAAAGTCATATAATAAAAAATTGCCGAGGATGTTTTCGTGCAAAACCTGCCAATCAATGCTAGAAAAAATAACATTGCATTTCAGTTATTTGGCGCTTTCCACTGTCAAACATTGCAAAACGAGATGAATGAAAGTGACCCTTTTTTCCCATAAGAAAGCATTATGTCGTCGGAGCTTCAAATCAATATGGCTGGTTATTAAACATTGAGGGCGCATTTTGAATACACTTATGTGATACTTTTTCGTGAAAATGGGCGTATTTTAGTAGAGTTATGCCGTATCTGCGCATACACCTTCATTTGGATAACCCCATTGCTCCTGTATAATCTAACAGGCAACGCGCCCCTGAAGTTATGCAACACCCAATAACTTCTGATCAACGAATTTCCGAATAACGAATAGACGAAAAATTGGGACCCTTGAATTTCGTTAATCAGAGGTTTTACTGTATATGATACTGGCATATGGCCTGAAGATTTTTTAGATGTTGTTATGGTACCACTGGAGAAAAAGAACAATGGAAAAAGTTGTAAGGATTACAGAACTATTAGTTTAATTTCTCATACAGCTAAAGTTCTAACCAGAATAATAACCAAAAGAATTGAAGGTAAAATAGAAAAGGATCTGCAAGATAATCAGTTTGGTTTCAGAAGAGGAAGAGGGACTAGAGATGCTATAGGATGTATGAGGATGATGATAGAAAGAGCGATAGAAGTCCATAAAGATACGTATTTTTGTTTTGTAGATTGGGAGAAAGCTTTAGACTGAGTGAAATGGGATAAAATGATGGGCATTTTAAATAAAATAGGAATAGATTGGAAAGATAAAAGACTGCTTAAAAACCTCTACTTTGATCAAAAGATTAGAGTCAGGGTTGAAGGAGAAGAAACAGAAAGTACTTCAATAGGGAGGGGAGTGAGGCAGGGATGTCCTATTTCATCAGCAATATTTAATATTTATGCAGAAACAATAACAGAAGAAGTGTTGATGGAAGAGAAAGGATTTAAGATAGGAGGTGAAAGTATTACCACCATTAAATATGCAGATGATCAGGGATTAATACCAGAAGACGAGAAAGAACTTCAGAGGATGACAGACAGACTAGTGGAGGTTGGCCAACAATATGGAATGAAGATCAATGCCGAAAAATCGAAAGTCATAGGGTTTCAAAGGAATGTAAAGAATTAAATATAATGGTAAATGGCCAAAAATTGGAACAGGTAAGTAGGTAGTTTCAAATATCTTGGCAGTATTTTAGCGCAGGATGGAAGTAGTAAACAGGACATCAGAAGTAGGATTGCAATGGCAAAAGCAGCATTTAGCGTGAAGAAGAAGCTTCTTACAAGCAAGAAAATAAATTTAGAAACAAGGAAGAAATTAACAAAATGCTACATATGGAGCATAGCTCTTTATGGTGCAGAGACGTGGACGGTAAGGAGAAAGGAGGGAAAATATTTAGAAAGTTTTGAGACGTGGGTATGGAGGAGGATGATGAAAGTGAAACGGCTAGAGAGAAAGAGAAATGAAGAAGTATTAGAAATGGTGGGAGAAGAAAGGATGCTAATAAAAACAATCAGGAAAAGAAAAGCAAATTGGATAGGGCACATAATGAGAAGACAGTGTTTACAAAAGATGATCTTAGAAGGCAAAATTAGTGGAAGAAGAGGAAGAGGGAGAAAAGGAATATTAGAGAATATAAAGCAGGAATATAGTACTTATATAGGTATAAAAGAGGCTTCTAGGGAGAGAGAGATGGAGGCAGCGATTCATCTAAAACCTGTCTTCAGACAGCAGCATGATGATGATGAGTTTAGTCACTCAGGTGTGCTCACGCCAGCTCTTTTGCAATCGTTGGCACAATTGCCAAGTTGTTTATTGTTACAAGTACACCTGCATTATGCAACGTCTGATTTGGTCGCCTAAGGTCGCAACACTCTTGATCGCTAGAAGAAGCGGGCACTGTACACCCAGTATTAGAGTTGATATATCTAACATTCAGAAAAATCCCTTATCCGGAGCAGGCTAGGTCCCGGACATTCCGGATGAACGATCTTCTACTGTAATAGCAAAAAAAAAGAAAACGATATAAATGGCTCACATAGCATATTCAGGACTTGACTGGTGACAAAAAATGAAAATTTCTTTATATTTCATAAAAAGTCTTCAAACAAAATTTGTAGAACTAGTTACAGTAAACTCTCGATAATCTGGCACCCCTCAGGACCGGAGTAGTACCAGAATAACGAGATCGCCGGATCAGCGAGGCAAAATTTACAGTATATATTCAAGGAGATAACACATGCGTATTAACCAAAATGGTTGGACTTAAGGAATACTCATTTGCCACCCTCAAATTCTACATAAATTATTTATAACAAAAAATGACCATGAACGTTTAAATCCGGTGCATTTGTTAAATGTGCGAGGGAATTACACGCTGAATAGAGACATATACGTATGTATGTATTTAGGTGTTATATCATAGGTTTTATTCCCAGATTCATCATTTATTAGGTACTTATCTGAATTTTCGAACCATAGCGGAATTAAATAATTATAAAATCATCTACAGGAGGCTTCTGCAGAAATAGCAAATGCAGCAACTGAAGATTTATGGAGAAATAATGCTATAATAACGTAAGATACATGCTATGTTACTCTTCCATAGTACTTAACATTAAATTCGTTCATTCAAATATTTCGTATGCTTTTAAGTTTGTGTTTTGTCTCTCTTGATCTTCCTTCAGACAGACTTAGCTAACTTCTTGTGGTAGCTTAACTCACGGTCGTAGAATTAACACTAATTCTACGTGGGAATAGGTGTCCGCATTAACTCGTTTGTTTTGTGAAGGAACAGAAGCAGTTTTGATAGTGCATTGTCGAAAACAACCAGGCTCTGTGGTTTTAATTTGAAAGACGTTACTGGAGACAGCTATCATTCTTCGTGAACTAGAAATAATTAACAAAGTTAATGTAAATATTGGTCAGCCCCTATTATTTAAAGTTCATGATTCCAAAGTTACACAAAAACCAACACGTAATTCAATCTTCTTAGCAAAAGAAATCTCTTTCTTTAATTTACATTACCATTTCCATCAAAATAAATGCAGTTACCCATCTTTGTTTACAATACCACTGCATCGTCATCATTTAACAGAATTTGTTTACTTAAACTTCTAAACATATATTGCAAATAACAACTTAGCACAAACATCATGGATGTTGTCGTAACACAAAACACATCACAGGAAATACAAACAAGAAATAAAATAAAATACAAAAATATATTAAATAAAAATACAAAATAAGAACAAAACATTACTTTTTGTGGATGTTCATTATCGTAATAAATCTAATTCCCTCTTCGTGAGTACTGATACATTTTATATACAATTTCTCTTGCTTGTTTGTGCGAAACCTTGCGTTTACTTCCTTTGCTCTCCATTTTAGAACACCACAAGACGGTACAATTTAAATCTCAGTCGTAAAACACGCAAATAAACATGAAAATCATGTCGCAAATGTATGAACCGCACCCCAAAAGCTGCTGTAACTGACTGCCGCTGATTGGCCGAGTGAAGGAGTGGGAGAAACCAGGTGACATTCCTGACCTACTGTGCATTCAGTTGACACCCGCCTTCGTCCGTGCTCCCTACTATAGTCCTCTAAGCTGTGGTTCTCAACGATTAGTTAAACGTAAATACAAATTTTAAACTATTAGTTTAATATTTCCATTACATAAAAGAAATTTACATGGCCTGTGTACTTCAAACTTGGTTTAATGCCCTCAGTTCTCATCCAATGCGACAGTATTTCCATCTTGCGGCGAAATGCAGAACTTAGCGATGTCGTTACAAAAAAGTGCTGTAATAACGAGAGTGCCAGCTCAATGGGTGCCAGATTATTGAGAGTTTACTGTATATAGCATGTGTTTTGTTGGGTACATTTTTATTGAAGGAGTAGCCAATTTCAAGAAAATCAAACGAGAAACTCATAATTCACTTTGAACTTGGAAAAGTTTTCCCGTGATTTTTAATTGTTGTCAACGAAAACAATCTTCATGGCATCTGAAGTAAACAATATCTGCTGTAAATAACTAATTAATTTAATGTGCAAGCAACATTTGGTAAATGAAAGGAAATGGATTATCTACAATGAAGAAATAAACGTAAATACATGTATTTTATTTACATTTCTTTTGTAAGTGAAAAGAAATGGGTAATTTACGATGAAGGAATGAATGTAAACTTAAAGTTAATATTATGACTATTTTAGTGAGGTATGTTTTAAATAAATGGCGATTGTTTTATTCATTACAGCTGATTAGGAAAGAAATCAGTTAATCAAAAATTCAATAATTCTTTGGCCTCACTACCATTTTTCAGTTCTTCAGCTCTTACCCTTGTTCAACGAACACTTGCTTGACCAACATTTCTTCAAAAGTAGTAGTCAGTCATCAGTTGTGCGTGTACCTTTGCAGTATAACTAACAACCCCTAAGTTTATATTGAAATGGCGTTAGAATTTGTGAATAGTTCTAAAGGCAAACCAAAACTATGTTTAGGCAGTTACTTGTATGTAAAAGATAAACAGCATGAAAATAAAATTTATGGAAGTGTGAAAATTGCAAGAAGACGTTTTGTAAATGTCATTTAACTACCATAAATAATGAAGTGAGTAAGCAGATACAACAACATAATCATGCCGGTGATGGTGCACAAATTAAAGCAAATAGAATATTGAACAAGATAAGAGAAGATGCTAGAAATACTTTTGATGCTTCCCATTATATTTTGTGCAGTGCATCGAAGAATATTCGTCATGCCTTAAGTACAAAATTACCTTCATTAGATAAGATGAAAAGGACTATAAGAAATATTAGAACCAAGATCAATGATGGTCCAGTCATTCCAAGTCACAGAAGAAATATTGTGTTTCCAGATAATTATACCACTACTTATGGGTGGCCCTAGGAATATTGGTGCCCCAGGCGAGATACCACTCGAGTGCCTCCCTCCATAAATGTTTGCTGAGATATTTACAAAGTACATGTTAATTTATTCATCTCTTTAAAAAATATGGTTAACGAAAAATAAAAGGAATGCCACCAATATTCCAGCCTGTTCTGCAATATACATTGGTATCCAATATTTTCCACTTGCAAGTAATGCAAGTGGATAGTGCCCCCAAGGGTTTGGCACCCCGGATGCCCACCCGGCTCGCCCGTAGCTCGGGCCGGCCCTACCACTACTGAAAACAGTGAATAATTTTTATTGTTTGATTCTGGGCCTGTAGAATACTTGGTCATATTTTCTTTATTTTTTAATTTTGATCACCATTTTTCACTATACAACATGGTTTTCAAGGAAAATTAATGTTGAATATAGAAATTACAACTTCTCTCAATATCAAAAAATAATAATGAAGGCCAAATCAATAATTACTAGTGTAATTGCCTGTCAAATATGATGGTTATGCATGGATTATGTATTAAATTTAAGGCACTTCCCATTCTTCCTCATTATCTCTCTTCCTCTCTCCCATTATCCCTCCCTTTCCCCTTCTCGGGAAAAATAGACTTCCTAGTCTCAATCTCACCCTAAAAAAGACCATTATCTATGTATCCCCCTCTCCCTCCTCTGTCTCTCTCTCTCCCTCCCTTTCTCTTTCTTCCTTAGGTGGAAGATTGGACTTCCAGTCTCAATCTCACCCCAAATAAAAATCATATCTATTTTAATCACTCCCTCCTTCTCTGGAAAAATATACCGTATTTACCCAAAAGGAAGACGAGGTTTTTTCACAAAAATGCCATTAAAAATATTAGATATTGTCTTAGAATGGAGTATGAGGATTTAAGGTGAGAACACCCCTATTTTAAATGCACCATGAAACACCCAGATGTCAAGTATATGTCCGTTAAAATATTTATTATTGCATAAAGTAATACATCATATATAATTAATTACTACAATACTTTAAAAATTTAAGGTCAAATTTCTTAAAATTGCTTCCACAGACCAATGGTTCCACTTCAGCGGTAGGGAAGTGTTCAGAGCTGGGTAGGTAATTGCGTGACAAGTTGAAAAAAAATTACTACAGCTGGGCGGTTCTGTGCATAATATGAAACAAAGTCATGTAGGCACCAATTAAGGTGTCTAGTAATACAATGTAAACAAGACTGATACAATATAAACATATCGACTACAATTTAAACATGATTCTTTGCGTTTGGTATGCCAACGGTAGACGTAAAGTGGGCGTGAGTTTCAGAGTGTAGAAAATTCACGCGAGCACTTGAGTAGGACACACTTTGCTGAGTTTTAAAGTGAAATAATGACAAGTTATTATTTATACCTTTAAATAAGATACCCCAAACAAATGGCAGAGATTGCATAGAGAAAAAAGGAACAGCAATAAGAGAGAATGTATTGAAAGGAATTAGAAGAAGTTACAATAGAAATCTTAAGTTAATGGTGGTGCGCTATGCTGAAGAAACAAATAATCGTGCAGCAGGGAGGAAATACAATGTGATTGAAGCAAATGGGCTAAGGTGGAAGCAAGCAAAAGAGAAACTTGAAGGTGCTAACTCAACACGGAGATCATTTAGTGGACCAAAAAGAGGCCGATTTCATGCATTAAAAGAGGAAATTGCAAACTTTGTGCATATTCAAAGAATGGATGGTAAACCGTTGACGCAGGATATCATTAAATTGAAAGCCCAAGAATTAGCACGATCGCAAAACATTCCATACCAAGAATTTAAGGCTAGTGATGGATGGTGTGTGCGTATGATGCATCGTAATGGTTTTGGCCTGCGATGAAGAACTTCACTTTGCCAGAGTCTACCTTCCGACTTCACGGACAAACTAATAACTATCCAGAGGGATGTAATTCGGTTGCAGAAAAGTCATAATTACCTTCTGAGCCAAATGGGTAATGCAGATGAGACACCCATTTACTTCGACATGCCATCCTATTACACAGTCAACAAAAAAGGTGCAAAAAATTTCATCATAAAAACTTCTGGGAATGAAAAATTGCACATTACTTGAATGCTAGCTGTATTAGCTGACGAAACAAAGTTGCCGCCGTATGTTATTTTAAAACGCAAAACAGTGCCTAAGGAAGTACTACCAAATGGAATAATTGTTAAATGTCAAGGCCAAGGATGGATGTCAGCTCATTTAATGAAGGACTGGCTAAGCATAGTGTGGAATAGACGACCTGGGGCACTTTTAAGGCAGAGAGTCTTAGATGCACTCAAAGGCCACCTTACAGAGGAAGTTCAAAATACCCTTCATGGTATGAATACTGACCTTGTAGTTATACCAGGAGGTATGACATCACAAATTCAAGTGTTAGATGTTGTAGTGATGAACCCGCTAAGGATTTCATGAAGTCATTTTATTCAGAATGGCTTTTGGCAGGGGACCATGCATTAACTCCTACAGGGAAAATTAAGTATACGCATCGCAGAACTTGGTGGCACTTGCGCAAAAGACTTTTCAGTGGAAGGGTTCATTGTCTAAAAACTTCCTCGACGCGGGGGAGAAAGGCAGTCTCTGCGTGTGTCCACCAGGGCACCTGCGGTCGCATTCCTTTGTTGCCAACTTTAAAATGCTTTCTCTCACTCACTCCACTCGAAAAGACCGCGCACCCTCTCCAGGGTTAATGCGAGTATTTTGGCAGCTCTGCCTGCCATGCGCTCTCCTCTCCCCTCCCTCTGCATACCCCTTCTATGCACGCTTTCCCCTCCCTGATGTCACGCTTCACGCAGGTGAGTGCCACCAAGTCCTGTGATGCCTATAGCCCAGTATACTTATCTGTAATTGGATCATTGCAGCATGGAAAAAAATAGATCCCAATAGTATCTCAAGAGGGTTCAAGAAAGGCTGCATATCAAATTCCATGGATGGTATGGAAGACGACTTGTTCGAATTTGAATAAGTTGCGATGAATGAACAGGACAGCAAGAATATGGGAAGGAAACAGAGAAGAGGGAGATGTAAGTATAGCTCTACCGCGTAGAAAACGACCTGCGCGAGAATCGGCCGCGCATCCCAATCGAGGAGGGGTATACCCCCACTCCCCTTCCCTCCCGCATGTCTTCCGCCTTGAGCTTCAGTTGCCTGTTTGATATAGCGATGTTTCTACTTCATTTTGTGTAAACACGTGTTTTGACAATATAATTATTCAGCTGAATGAAGATGACAGTGATTAAGGCAATGAAGACATGTCAACGTTAGAAGAGAGTGACGTATTAAATATTACAATATCAGAAAAAATAAATGATTTTAATAAACTAGGCGGCAGAAGTTTCTCGCGCTCAAATGTAAAATTCCATATCTTGAAAAACAATGAAGATATTGAGTTCATTCGTCTTTCAAAAATAACTTTAATCTTTTCTGACCATTTCATCCACAAATATCACCCACCTATTCCTAATATTACGTAAGTTAGCAAGAGAGTGAAAATTTCGTGCGCTAATGCAGAATGTGAGTCTCTGTCGGTTTTATTTAATTTTTAACAACAATTAATTGCATTACATGTTCCTTTTAATGGTACGTGTGGCTTATGGAACACTTTCAAAAGCTACAGAAAAATCAGAAAAATGTTTGCATGATTTCAGCGAATAGACTGCGAGATTTGGCCGTTCAAATGTGAATGCGGCGGAAAAACTCGGAAGTTTCGATGAAAACGCGGCAACTATTGTTTAACCATGCAAAAACGGGGATTTTTCGGTTTAAAAAAGTATTTAGTTTATTTTATTACTCATTTAGTTAATTTCCCATCCTTCGTTAGGTGTTTAAGTGAGTAATTATGTCAAAAACGACGAAAATCTGTATTTTTCACGAATAGGCAACGCGGAGAATTAGCAGTATAGGGAAATAACATGGGATAGCGATTCTCCCATAAGAACACGTAGTTCACGGACGACGTGAAACGCACAATACTGAAGGGAAGGTATAGGAGGGGAAGTAGGCCGCAGAGTGGGGGAAGGCTATCGCAACCTAAGCTCCGCCCACTGGTCGCCAAAAAGGTCGTTTTCAACGCGGTAGAGCTATAGTAAATTTACTGTTTTTTATTCATTCTCTTAATGTTAGCTAGTTATACATATATGTAAAAGTTTTTCTGTAAGTGAACCTCATTTTTTTAGGGGTCGTCTTAAATTCAAAGTCGTCTTCCTTTCGGGTAAATATGGTATGTACCACAGGAAACTCGTGCACACCTACTTGTTTATAGTTACATTTATATTAATTAATTTATACATTTATCTATACTATTTCTCTATTAAAGCAATCATTTTATTATTAAACTAGAGTTTTAGTAATGTCAAACACAAACACAAAATTAATATAACATGATATTCCGTGAATTTTGTTTTATGTTGTACTTTGGTGATCGAAGATGTACCGAATTCAAATCCCATAACAATTTCTCCAAATAATAGGAGAATTACTGACATCTACTTCTTCATTAGATTTTAAAATATCTTAAAATGAAAATACAAAGTAGGATGTAGGAATGCATAAATAATTTAAGTTTTGGTTTCTCATAGTCAAAAACAATATCATATCTAATGAGGCTAGTAAATTGACCAAATAACCCAAAAATATTGGACTTCTTGATTGATCATTAAGGTAACGGGACCGAGTATTGACTTTTTATCAAATGTGCGGCGAGTTTTTAATAGTTTCGTTAAAGCAGATATTATATTATATGTTTATCTTTATATAATGAATTATTTCAAACAGTTTGTTCTAGGATACATCGACAGAAATCCATCAGCTTGTCTCCACTCTCTATCGATGAAAAAAAGTCATATTTGTTCATACCACAAAACTTTGCTAGCAGGGGGATGCCACAGAGATATCTTGCACCCAGGTGCCAAACACCCTAGGCGCAGCCCTGCTCTCCATCTCCCTCCTAATCTGTCTTCCTCCCTCTCTCTACCCCCGTCTCTCTTCTTCTTTCTTTCTTCCTCCCTCTCCTTCTCTCTCATGTATTAAAGCATTCAAAGCAAACTTTCCTTACGGATGTAGTATAAGGATTGAGACAACAATCAAATCTTGAAGTATAACAATGACACGGGTGGCCAGGTAACATAAAAAGCTTAAATTTTTCCAATAAATGATTGCTGTTACATTTCCTATTTAATATATAATGCCACTTTAATGAATTTTCCTGGACTTGCGACTATTTTTCGTCGCACTGCCATCTCTAGACTTTAATCTGATATACAGTTTGCATGCTGAATTCATTTTTTAAGACCTTTCAGTGCTGTTACATTTCCTATTTAATATATAGAGCAGGACTGGCCAAACCTGCTTACCCTCAGAGCCGCAAATGATAATCTTCCTAAGTTCGAGAGCTGCAAGACACGCATTCTGTGCACAAAAATGTTTGAACAGTAAACATAACTAGTATTCGAAGCAACATAGAGAGACTACATATCCATTAAGCATCTCCAAAACATCTTAGTCGCACCATGTTATTGTGCTCTGATGTGGTAAGCCTTGATACGCCCTTGAATGTAAATGAATAAGAGCCGCACGCTAAGTTAAAAGAGCTGTGGTTTTGCCACCCCTGATATAGATGTTTTTGGTGGATAATTTACATTTCAGGAACCACTCTGAAAATTAATTGCACAGTGGACGGGTTCAAGATTCATGTCAAAAATATGTTTTCATAAACAAAAATGACTTGGGAACTAAATCCAAAAATTCATAGTACAAAAATTAAGATTAGTATTAAAGATTATTACTTCTTCATGAAAGCATACCTATACCTGAGAACCAATGACTCTGGTCTTGCTAGAAGCTACTAAAAAGGTAATTTAGTTACCAGAAGTTAAATGTTTGCATCTTGAAAATCTTTCCTGTTCCTGGTGATGAAGCTCCTGAAATTTCATAACTCTCAGTCCTCTCTCTATGTAGGGAATGCAGTCATTTTAATGCAACAAACATTGCTAGCAGCAGTAATTCTTCCCAACTGAAAGAGGATGTTATTATTAAATATGGTGGAGAAGGCCAAAGAACATGTAAGGTAAATGTTAAATAATGGTTCAACAGTAATAATGAAACAAACACCCTTTTTATAGGTTGCAATAATCATAATATATTGACTAATAAAATTAACACTTCCATTTATATTAAATTATGGTCGTGAAAGGTCTCAAGAAGTAACGGTACTCTCCTGCTTTGGATTTGAAATAACATGTCACTGTGAGTGACGAGAAATGAAACTACATGGAATTTGTTATGGAAACACCTAGTTAGCACAATGAATTCCAAAAAGTTAGTGTCGGAATTGAATGAAAAAGAAAGTTGCATTTCCTTTCTTCAAATCCATGAAATACTACAGAAACAACACAGATGTTTGAATGGAATGAAATGTGATATGTTCGATTTGCATTCGTCAGAATTCCTGTGGCAAAACAAAATCAAAGATAGCGATCCTTTTGAAGTCATCTTAAAAGATATTGCAAAGTTTCTCCTCCAAAGCATTGAATGAAATACTTTTCTTTCAAACGAAGGTTTGTTGAGTAACTTATTTATTTGATTTGTTGTTATTTGTTTTATATCAATCAAATGATTGTTGGGTTAGCTGGAGATTGAAGTTGTGATGGATGCCCGCATCGCCCTGGTTAAATGAATGTCAGGCACTTGTGCACGTTACCCGCTAGACAGATTCTTGCGATTATCGATCTTCTGTTGTTCACTCCACGGAAGAAATGGTTAAGAAGGTATGCATAATATGGAGTTCAATTGAAGTGAAACTCTTTAATAACAAAAAGTTTACACATTGATATGATACTTTGATAAACAGTATAATAATGAGAACAGTATAAACAGCAGAATGAAACTTTGATAATAAAACAGGTGATTCTTATAATGTATGTTAAAGGCTACATTAACTGTATGTCTAATTATAAAAGTGAAAGGATCATGTCTAAACTCGTATTGACAAATGAATTCTGCAAGGTGTGAATCTAAAACATTTGTGTGTTCCGATTTGATTTGTGCTTTGCTTTAAACTTTAACCTTTCTATATGATTTGCTGTAGCCTCATTGCTTGTAAAATTACGTATCCCTTACATCTACACTTCTATTCAAAAAGATAAACAGTATAGTCACTGTTCAGGCACCCAATCTCCGCTGGCGTGTTTAGGGAGAGATTCATTTAGTCAGGGCACCACAGGCTTGTCACACTCTCCAGTATTATTTCCTTGGAGTGAACAGAAGAATATCGATAATCATAAGAATCTGTCTGGAGGGATAAAGTGCACAAGTGCCGAATGTCATCTTCTCCATGCGAGCGGAGATTGGGTGTCCAAATGTAGTTCCATTTCTCGTCATTATGTTGTTCCAGATCTCAGCGCTAGGAATTTGTGGGTAGAAAACAGGATAGTACTGAAATAACTTCAACATTTCATGACATCATGAAGAAAAATTAGTCTGTATTATCAATGTCTTAAAGCATAAATTCATAATTACTGTTAATATCATATTAAGGCAGATATTATAGACTGAATGAATGCAATATAAGTATCTGAACATCTACCGAACAGTGAGCTACCTATCTGATGTCTGATTTCCAGGTCTTCATAAACTGTTTTTTCGAAGGGCATCACTTAGACCTCTTGCCATGCCTCTTGCCTGGGGTGCCAAAATACCATAATTCGGTCATGGGTATGCTCATGCTTTCAGCTGAATATTGTAACAGATGCATGCCACGTAATAGTTTCCTGAGGAAAGAAGGCACCAACAAATAAAATGCATACACATTTTTATGGTTTTACTTAAATTATTTGGCATGTTATTACTACAGGAGCAGGAAAAGCATCGAAAATAGAATGAGAAAGATTACAAATTAATTTCCTGCCACTTCAAATAAAAAAGTTCAGTGTTTCTGTGACGATTTTTTCAGTTTTCATGAAAAAAGTAAAAATATAAATGTCAAACATGAATTTTAAAACATTAATAAATTTAATAAAAATGCACATGATGAATAACACATTATCTTCGTGCATATTTCAGTAATATACTCCATCCCGCAATTTGATTGATGTTATCTCTGATAACATACAATTTACCAGAATATTAGTTACAGCCGTATCACATCGTTTCATTAATAATAATAATAAATCTATTAATCCAAAGATCGAGTATTACATCGATGTAGGACAAGTCATGTATATAGTATAACACAAAAATCATTGTCATGTAGTAAAATTGAAATATTCATTAACAGAATAAAACAGTTTGCTCTGTAAGAAAGTCCTTAATTTTTTACGAAATGTGGAAATTCCTTGGATAGCTTTGAAGTCTCCAGGTAATTTGTTAAACAAGAGAAGCCCCATTGACTTGGGGCCCAAGACAGCTGCTCTTGTTCGTACAAAGTTTCTGTGAAGGGCATTAAGTTGCCTTGTACTATGATGGTGAACATTAGAGTTTTTTTCATATAGAAATAAATTTGTCTTAGCATGAAGTAACATTACAAATATATATAAACATGGCACTGGTAAAATATTAAGTTTTTTAAACAGGGGACGGCATGGCGCGTCATGTCTCTCATTTGCAATAAGGTGAATTGCCCTCTTTTGAATTTTAAAAATAACATCAGCACGAGGGGAAGAGCCCCAAAACAGAATACTATACAAAAGATGCGAGTAAAATTCACCATAATATAAAATAATCAAAACATCTAAAGATATGCTATATTTAATACTCCTAATAAGATAGCAGATAGAACTGAGCTTGCTACTCAGATTACTAGTGTGTACATCCCATGAAATTTGAGCGTCGATTGAAATACCGAAGAATTTTGTGCTTTGGACCTGAGGGATCAATTTGCCCCCTATGTCAATGGATATGTTATTACAAAATTTATTTTTGTTTGCAAAATACATCAGTTGAGACTTATCCACATTCAGCTTTAAGAAGTTATTTGACACCAATTGTTTAAGAGCTGAGCCACAAGTTAACATTATTTTCCAGACTATCAATGCTGGAAGATGTAAGAATGACATTGGTGTAATCTGCATAGAGTATAGGGTTAGCACCTTTTACTGTCTGGATCCTGTCAGGGAGATCATTTATATAAATAAGGAATAGTATAGGGCCTAGGACGGAACCATGGGGAACGCCCTGAGTTGCAACATTACCAGGAGAAACATATCTTAAGCCGTTATTCTTTATTACTACTTGCTGCATTCTTTCCTGGAGATAAGATTTAATCCAATCATAGGGTATACCCTATGCTTTTGCAGGAGTAACTGGTGGTTGACAGAGTCAAATGCTTTAGAAAAGTCAAAGAACATTCCAAGGACTTCTATTTTGTTATCCAGTGCAGATAGTATATGATCAATTACCCGAAAGGTGGCTGAAGAAGTTGACTTATGTTGCCTGAAGCCATGCTGAAAGGAGGATATAAGCTGCTGTGATTCAAGATATGAAACAAGTCGTTTATAAAAAGCCTTTTCAAAAATTTTTCCAAATCGATTTATCATTGATATGGGTCGGTAAGAGTTCATATCATGGGCACTTCCTTTGCTCTTATACAGAGGAATGATTTTGGCAGTCTTGAGAGGTGCTGGAAAAATTCCTAGCCGTAATGATTCATTTATGAGGAACAAAAGGGGTAGCTTAATATGGTTAAATGAATGATTTATGATGATGCTGGGTATTTCATTTATGCCGGCACAATATTTGGATCCAAGGTTCTGAAAAATATTTTTAAGTTCAGGTTCTGTGCATGGAGACAGAAATAAGGACTTACAGGTACTAGGAATGTTTGAGGAGGCATCCGAGGTTAATGGATTTGTAGAAATATATTGATGAGCAAAGAAATTAATAAAATCGGAAGCAAGCTGGGAGAAGTTGGAGATAGGATTACCTGAAGGATCCTTGAGTTTGAGTAAAGATTGAGACCAACCCTGATTTTTCGATTCATTTATAATTTTCCAGATTATCTTTGATTTATTGTCAGCATTCATAATTCTGTCATTATTAAAGGAACTTTTAGCACAACAAATAATTTTTCGGTACTGTTTTTTTTAATACCGAGTATTCTGTTTTGACTTCCGCATTATTGTTGGTTTTGCAAAAATATTCTTTGATATACAAGGACATATTTCGGATTTCATCTGTGATCCATCGTTTACGAGAGTCCGATTTATGCCTTTTCCTGTATATTATAGGGAATGCTATGTTGAAGTAATACAGGAATTTATTGTAGAAATTACTAAAACTTTCATCGAAATCATTAGCATCATAAACATCACACAATTGCTCTGATCCAAGGTACTTTAAAAACTGAAGAATGTTTGAATTATGAAAGGAGCGGCTAGGGCATGCCTCAACTGGTGGCATGGATTTGAAAGGAAAAACTGCAACAATAGGAAAGTGGTCAGAGAGGTCCGACATAATTACTCTGGTTGTCACTATGTTAGAATCATAATTGGAAATAATGTTATCAAGTAAGGTTGAGGAATGACTAGTTTTGCGAGTGGGCTCATAATTCATCATCATAGGTAGTCTGTCCGTAGACAGGTCCGTGATTATTCTTGGTTCAACTTGGTTCTCCATATACTCCTATTTTCCGCTGTCCTCTTTATATCTTGATAACTCTCTTTCCCTTTCAAATCGTCTATCAGCTGAAACCTTTTCCTACCTCTTTCCCTTTTCCCATCTAGTTTTCCTTCTAACACGTCTTTAATCATACTCTCTCTCCTCAGGTAATGTCCAACCCAGTTAGCCTTCCTCTTTCTGATAGTCTGTATAATCATTCGCTTCTCTCCTATTCTTCGTAGCACTTCATCGTTTTTCATCCTATCTGTCCATTTTATCTTCAGCATTCTCCTCCAAGTCCACATTTCAAAGCTTTCCAAGTATTTGATGTCATTTTTCCTTAGCGTCCATGTTTCTGCCCCATACAATGCTATACTCCATACGTAGCATTTTATCAACTTCTTGCGGATATCTTCCCTTATATTCCCTGTAAGTAGTTGTTTCTTTCTCCTGAAAGCCGCTTTTGCTTTTCCTATTCTAGTTTTGATCTCATCCGTACATTTTGCCTCTCGTGTTATGATACTTCCAAGGTATTTATATTCTGAAACTTGTTCTAATGGCTTTCCCCCAATAGTTATGTTCAGATTCTCTTCTTTACCCGATATTCGAATGACCTTGGATTTTTCTGTATTTATTTCCATACCGTATTTTCTACCTGTTATCACTAGTCTATTTATCATTTTTTGTAGCTCCTCTTCCTTTCTTGCTAGAAGTACTTGATCATCTGCGTATTTCACTGTTCTTATAATCCTTCCTCCAATTTTGAAATCCCCTGTGCCTTCTAAAGCTTCTTGCATTAGACTTTCTCCATATATATTGAATAGGGTTGGCGATAGGCAGCAGCCTTGTCTTACTCCTCTACCGATATTTATTCCGCAGGTGTCCACATTCTCAAACCTGACCTTTACAACTTGATTCTCATATAGATTCCTAATCAGTCTCCTGTCTTTCCAGTCTACACCTATATCCTTTAATATCTTCATCAACTTTACCCAATTTACTCTATCAAAGGCCTTCTGCCAGTCTACGAAACATGCGCAGATATCTTGACTGTATTCTATTGCCCTTTCTGATATGATTCTAACTACTCCTATAGCATCTCTAGTTCCTCGTCCTTTTCTGAAACCGAATTGATCTTCCCCTATTATTTCTTCTGCCTTTTTCTCCAGCCTTTTATTAAGAATCACACATCGAAGATCATCACGAGGATTCTTAATAAAAGGCTCATAATTATGAATCACTAAATTATAAGATTGCAGAAGGTTGAGGAATTCATTTTTGTTGCTGCTATGGGACAGTAGGTCAAAATTAAAATCACCAGTGATAATCAGAGATGGGTTGGGAGTGGAATAATGGAGAGAATTTAGAAGACTGTCAAGTTTGAGTAGGAAAACCTGGAAGCTTCCCAAAGGTGCCCTATAGAGGGTACAAAGAATAAACGAAAAATCATTGACAGTTAAACTTACAACAGCACATTCAAATTCACGCTCTTCTATAAGTTGGTGAGAAGGAACCACAGTAGTAACAAGTGCTAGGTTCTCCTTGGCAAGTATCATAACACCACCATTTTTTAAGCTAGAAGGACAAAATACATCTACAATATTATAACCTAGAAGTCTAAAAGAAGTTAGCTCATCATGAGCAAGCCAGTGTTCACATAAGCATAAAATGTCAGGTTGGTGCATATCTATCAGGATTTCTAAATCTAGAATCTTATTTCTAACACATTGAACATTTAAATGCATAACAGAGAGAGGGCAAGAATGCTGCATATTTGAAACCTGTAGATCAGAAACTAGTGGAGAAATATCTTCCACAGCGTGTGAATGCCCAATTAATTTGTCTTGGGCTTCGCAATGACGTTTTTTGAGCGAGTTACAATTTGGTCACTATTGACATCATTTTTGGAGGAAAATGCAACATTTGAGATAGTAACTGAAGCATTAGTGGTGCTATTACTGACTATCGATTTATTTACATGAGATTTACGGATAATAAAACGTCTAACGCAAACATCGCTTGGCCAATTCTCGCATTTATGTAGATCATCTAAAAGACAATAATCTGCACTGATTTTGAAGGTTTAACTGTTTACACTTGTAGATAACTTATCACAGGTAAAGGTGTGACCCTTGTATTTAGAATTTAGGAAGTTCAAAATAATATCACTTGAAACTTCGTTATTAACTCGACTTAAGTGAATCCATGCACGTTTTGGAGTACCCGAAAATTCCCTTAAATCTTTGTTTGCTCCGCTGAATCCTCGTGAAACCATCTTCATCGAGGGGAGGCTCACTAAAATGAGGAGTGGGTTCACGAGAACCACTAGAAAATTCCTCATATTTAGAACGCTTGGGGTTCTTGGCCACTTTTGCAAAAGAATCGCAAAACGTTGGAGTAGCAACAACAGGTGGATCGGGAACACGGGGAAAAACGTGGGGTACACACGTGGTTTCACTTCCATCGGAAACATCCGCTTTGTCAAGGAATTCTGAAGAATTATTGCTTGAAGCAACCTGCTTGCTTTCCACCAGGGATAGCCGTGTGTTGACTTCATCCAGTACACGTAGAATGTTGACTATTGATGCGTCAACATTAAAGTAATATTTAAGAACAATTTAGTTGGTATTGCATTATTTTATATAAATAAACTATGGACTTAGAGAACTTCAACGTGCTGAAGATAATAGTGTGTAACCTGAAAAAAATTATAATAAAAAGAATTTTTTCATAGAATTGGGATGATAAATTCATCGCTTTCTAGAAACTCTCGACCTATTAGACAAGTAAATTTGGATACAATCTTAAATTTACAAGCTTAAAATCAATTAAAATGTGTAGGTACGTAAAATAAAAAATACTAATCAAATGTGGTTAATGAATTGCTGCGTTGCAGCTTCATCACGAGGTGCACTCACGTAATACTATTCCCTTTCTTCAGTTTTCTTGTAAAAACACGATAAATCGCTGGAAATCCTATATTTCTAACACAAAGTTTTCACTGACGTGTGATTATGACTCTGCTGCCCTTACATTTGCTGATTGTCGGTGCAGCCAAGTTGTGCCCGTGAGTCTAAGTAACATAATAAAAGTTATGAAAAATAGCACGAGTAATTGAACACATTATTCGAGAGTTATATTATTCCGCGTGTAGCAAGATACATGGCCAATATAATCGAAATCATTAGAAAGGTCAACTTAATTAAGAGTGTAACTGGCGAAAAATTACTCGACTCACTTTGAATTTTACTGCTTTCCTACTGTCAACTAGAACAGAAGAAGCACGTAATGACGTAATCGTTAAGGGCTCTTATTCAAACATTATTCTTGCCCGATCGTTTCCTAAATATTAATATTATTTTTAACTGATACCTTTATAAGAAAAAGAACGCAGAACTTATGTTAACCAATTTCTAGCTAAGTCGCAGTTAAATGTATACGATTTTTAAAAATTATTTCCATGCTTAGAAATATTATCTACCTATCATAAATGATGTATACCGTTTTTCAAAATTTATTTGATTTAAAATAGCTAATGAAATTTCTTATGTTATCTTTAGCTGATTGGTTGCATTTGAGAGCGACGAAATTTTTAGCTGAAATGGGTGGTAGAACCATGTACTCTGCAGAGATATTGACACAAGGAAAATATATGGGTAAAACATGTTATTGACTACGTATAACTTTTATACCAATTTCTAATCATTTAATTTACTGTACCTTCCACCTTTATATCAGAAGGTGGTTTATGTAATTTATCGGCATTTTATGAATCTACGATTTTATTATAGGCAATGAGAATGTATACCACTCAATTCTTAACGATCCCGAATCATGCCGAAAACTGCTTCTGATGAATAAGTTACCAGGTAGAATAAATGAACGTTGTCTAAGTTTCTTTGGTTTTCTGAAAAAAATGATAATGTCAAGAGAGATATTCCAGCAGGTAAATTGTTGCTTTTTTATAATAAATTATTTACATTTTTATTTGTACATAATATTGAATGCAGGAATGCTTTATAAAGTTGATTAATTATTCACAGACAGTAGCAATTACCTTCAATTAAAATGTATAAATATAACAATTCATATTATTGTAGTTTAGAGTTTTTACACATCTTTCTTGAAAAATATATTGCTCAGCCTGAACCATTATATGACTTAAAAGAAAAAAAATTTATGATAACACTCAACCATTACTATCTTTCATTAAGATATTATCATTCCGATAAAATTTCTAAAAATGATTATTGCATGAATTTAGATATCAAAAACTATTTAGTGTAACCATTATTCTTTCAAATTCTTAACTTCTGCAATCAGAAATAATTGTAGTCATTTCATTATGATGTAGATACAAATTAAAATTATTTTCAATTGTTTTGAAGTTAATCATGCAGAATTTAATTTTCCAATCCATTAAATTTTCCTTGTACACTTTGATGTCTTTCATCTTCAATAAAATCTACAAATCAATAGACTATCTTTATTATTAATGTTACTTAATTGTAATTACAGCAGAAGGCAGTTAAATGCATTATCTCAGTGTTGATTGATTGCAAATGTAATCAAAAATTGTTCGTGCCAGAAGAAGAAAAAATAATTGTAACAAAAATTCTCAATAATGATATTGCAGAATTTTTGTGCGAAGCTTTGCCTTACCCCAGTCATTCTGGTGCAAATGAGCTATTGCAGTGAGTCTGGAATTAATACATATGATGTTATAAATATACAAGGATGTTGATTAACAAATATGTTTATTATGACTTTTATTTTGTGGCATTGTGTCAATATTGTTCTAGTTACTAGATATGTTCTACATTTATTGAGATTTAGTTTAGATGCATTATTAAAATTTGTTCAATGATATCTCATATATGATTTAATTAAATAAATAAATTATTAATCAAAATTACACATTTTTTTCAACTAGGGCTGTATATCATTGTTTGGCTCTTCTATCTTCAAATGATGACTTCTATCAATTTCATGCAGTTTATGCTCTTGAGGCTGTTCTTAGATCTCTTTATTTTGTGTGTCAGTATCTTGCAGCAAATGATAACTGTGATATAGAAAAGGAAAACTTAACCCTTAGCTCAGGTCTTGCACTAGTAGCTATAATTTTACATGGGTATGATATACAGCTGTTTTAATTCTTCAAAATTTTTGTGATCTGCAAAAGTGGTGATGGCCCAAAAGTGTTAAGTATTTTATGCACGTTTTACTTTATTTCAGAAGTGTCAATAAATGTAATCTTGTGGGAAATTCAAGCCAAGTTGTAGAAGGAGGTTCTATATTGAATAGAATTTCTGAACTCATTATAACTACAATGCGTTTCAAAAATCCACAAACAAAGTGGAAGTCTGGATTAGTAGCAAGAAGTTTATTGAATCCATGGCACTTGGGAAAATGTTTTTACTGGGATGATGAAAAGTTTGGAGGATCTATTGTTAAGAAAAAAGTTTGCGTTTCTAAAAATATTTGTACTGAAGGCAATAAAGTTAGAGGTGAAGTACAAAGGAGGATGTCATTATTTCATCGTGGAATGCAGTTCATTCACAGAAAAAGTACAGTTGAAGAGTCAGCAATTTTTAGCATACGGAACAATAAATACTGTGATGAAGATAATAGAATTATGATGCTACCGACACTGAAAGAACTTAAATTGGTTATAAAGATATTAGAAGAAAGCATAAAAGGATTGCAAAATTGTTTAAGTAGTACAATCCAATCTAATGCCTGCACAATATTTGCAAACAAGAATCAATTCTTGCTCCTTATTTGCCAAATTGGAAAGAATTCTTTACAGTAAGTATAGAAATTTTAATTTAAAGCAATATTATTTTTTTGAGATAAATGTTTTGCCTATATGGAGATGGAGTTTCATCCTATGCTTAAAATGTCCTTTCATTATATGATAATTAAATTTTTTATGGGTTATTTTACTTGTAATTATTAAAAATTATCAGGGTCGCCACCCCGTAGGGAGGTTTTTTGATCCACTCCTGGTGCCACCTAATATTTTTGCCAGACTCATGAATATAAATCAAGTAATGATAAAATACACAACACAATCAATGGATACAGTGGCGTAACTACAAATTTTTGGCCCCACCGCGAAATTTTCGAATGGGCCCCCTCAGTGGCATAACTATAGCTTTTGGGCCCCTAGCAAAAAATCTCTCAGGGCCCCACTTAATAATTGAATATTTGTTAGTGTGTTCTGAGAGTAATGGATATTAATAGAAATAACATAAATATAGAATTTTTATAAACCAAGTATTTATAATTATTATGAATAATTAAATTTATAAATTATTATAAACAATTCAAAAAATCACAAAACTGTTGCTAATCACAGAGTAATTGAGATTTCTACATAGTTTAATTAAAATTTGCGTTTTCGAGCTTTGGCTTCTGCAAAATTATTAATCAACTCTTGTGCATCCATTTTCTCATCAAAATCCGCTTCAATACTAACAATAAGTAATGCCAGGTCAGAGAGTTATTACTTAGAATTTCGTCATCTGTAAGTTTAGACAAAATTTTTGGATTCAAAAATGAAAACCTCGTTGCAATTTTTGTCATTCCGGTCAATCTATCCTTCAATTGCTTATTTATAATCTCAATAGTGGAATAAAAAAGTTATTTTAAAATACTTTTTCGGATTTACAAATGTGTAATCCTCCAGTCCAACCATGGGTGAATGCATTAACTATCTGCAAAACGTGCTTGAGGTATTTGGCGGGATAACTTTCCCACGAGGTGTTTTTTTGTGGGATTTAAACTAACGTAAGATGATATATATAAGCAGGCCCCTTGGTTGGTGGTGCTTATAAATTTCAAAGGAAAATATTATCTGTTCATAGAACATTAATGTGTGTTATAAGACATTTTAATTCAATATTCACATTCAAGTAAAATTTTCGAGGATGCAAGGGTGAGGGCCCCCTTGGTCTTGGGCCCTTATGTGATCGCATAACTTGTGTACCCATATTTATGCCACTGACTGGATACTCAAGGCTAGTGTTTGGAGCACACTACTCAAAATTACCATTCAGGGGTGAAGCTAAAAGAGTATCATAAGTAGGTTTAGGAGTTGGTGAGCTGTTGAAATATCTAATGAAAGTCCTGGGAAACAGTGCCTACAAAGTATACATGCTTGTTTTGAATACCTTCTCTACTGGTGGAAGCAACTCAGTCTGTTTTCATAGAACTACAATGTAGAACCTAGCTGCTTGCACACACAATGCTCTGTCCATTTTCAAAGAACTGCAATGTAGAACCTAGAATTTTAATACATATTGACATTTAAAATCACTTTCATAATAGTATTTTAAAGTTATTTTTCCAAATTGGGAGGTGTGCCACTGACAAGAGCTTTGCATGCCAATAGTGGCATGCATGCTGCAGGTTGGCCACCCCTGGTGTAGAATGATGTTATGTCCTCAGGTCTTCTGTGTTTGTGGGGCTTGTAATGATCATTTATATCAGTTATTCTCTCACAAAATTTTGTGTATCTGATAAAGTAGGTAGATCTTGATCATCCAAATCATACACGCAAGGTGATTGACAAGAAATTTACCCCATCTCCTCACTAGAAATATCAGAATCAGATTCACAATCACTTTCTATGATAGACGAGTCACTTAAATCATCATCACTTTCATTTTGAAGTGCTTTTTGTATATGTTAATCACTGGGAATGGCATATCTGCTAGCCATATTCAGATATCACTTAAGAACACTTATTAAAAAGAAACAACTGATATCATCAAATATGGTCCAAAAATCTAAAATAATGTAATAAGAAAACAAATTAGAAGAAAATATTTTTACCTCCAATGTCGAGTCAAACTGAGAATTTCATGATCCTCCACTCTACTAGTACAAGTAATAATAATCTAAACAAAAGTAGATGGGCCACCTTTGGCCCAACAATATCAGTTAAGACTTAATAATATGATTGTTCCAATATTAGAAAAAAATTAAGTGTTTGTAGCTTATGGATGATTTTAAATATTCTCTTTACTGTCAATCTTGTGCTGCTTTTTAACAACTCTATATTGGTTAGAAAAATTCACAAGTACATACCATTAATTTAAATCAAGCCATGTTGTCAATTCTTATAATTTGAAATATTGTGTAAAATAAAATAATTTACTACATATTATTCAAGAAAAATAATAAAATATTAGATAAAAACTCTTTTCTTATAGCTTATTTTATGATAATGAAGTTTTTGCTTTTACACTAAACTATTTTTTTAGGCTGGTTTCCAAAGGAAACATAGCCTTATGAAATGGTACTGCCTGTGTGTGTGTCCCCTACTAACAACTTTTGGATCAATAGAATGATTTTCATGAAACTTGGTATGAGGCTCGTGCTTCCAGGGCCCACCTCTGGGCTATATTTTATTTGGTGAAGATTGATTGATTTTAGGAACGTTTCTCCCTATTTGTTTTACATTGGAAGTCTGAAATCTATTGTGTAGAGATGTTATCTTTAATACTTTAAAATAACTTAAAATTGTAATATCGGAGTGAGGTTCGTACTGTTCTAAGGGGAAAAGAAAGTAGATTCTAATTATAATCACAGAATTTTGATAATTGATTGTATTTTCTTGATTTTCTACTCAAACATAGTGTTTTTGCATTTTAAATTGCATTTTAACAGATTGATGCCATGGAGACAATGGGTTATTTTATTTTCCACTTGACTGCCCTTCAGCAATGGACAGTTGGTCCATACATATTAGAGTATAAACAGTAACATTTATTAAAAAATACATGCAAAATGTAATGTCAGAAAGAGATTTTGACATTGCTTTTAGTATTTTAGATCTGATAATGCTCTATTAATTTGTTTTCCAATTTTTCTCTACCATCGATAAACAATGAATTACAAGTGGTATTTATGGTATGAGAATACCTTGGAATGACTATCACATATTGAAACATTTCCTGTCAATAGAAGTAATCAATTCAGCCTGCATTAGTCCTGTTTTGGACTTCCTGTTATTTATAGAGAAAGAATTATTAAGTCATCATATTTTTATCTAGAATTCGATGAAAACAGAGACTTAGCAACATTAAAACTTGACTTGATTGAGGAAGATCCTTCTCTCTGTTTCTGATGACCTATTTTTATTAATTATACATTTATTCTTTCACAGATTAATACCACGAAAAATTGATGTCAAATTCAACGGAGAAAATACCAACAAGAATAGAAAATTTTCACCAGAAAATGATTCTTTTATGTTTGAGTCATTAAAAGAAATGTTCACCATTCTATCTCAACCAATTGGTGGCTTATGTGCAGATATATTAGTGGTAATAATTTTTTTATAAAACCTGCCAATTAGGGATTGCAGTACCAGACCAAAAAAATAAAACCAGTATTTCAATATTTGATTTCATAGATACTGAAATACTGGTATTTTTAACTTTTCTTGAAAATAATGAAAATACAAGGAAAAAAATGAAAAACTCATATTATGTACACCTATCCCCTGATTTACACAATTTTGACTTATGCAAATTTTGCGTTAATGTGATTTCATATGAGTTATTTTTTTATTTAGTTTTTTAACAATTTTATTCCGATGCGACCTGATCAGATAGCAAAAACAGTGCATGTGCAGTTGCTTGTGCACAGATTGGGTTCTATGTAGTCACCAACCGCCACTCACTTGCCCTTGGTTATACAGTAGAAACCCGATTATCTGGATTATATGGATATGTAGTTAGTCCAGATAACAAAAAATCCGGATAATCAATTTGAAATAAAATACATTATATTTTAATAACAATTATTACAAAAGGCGCCACATTAGCCGATTCAAGCATCAGATGTAGCATTTCTGGCCCGTCACGATGTATAATAAGAACTACAACATTTTTCTTTAATGTATACAAGTGTCATGATATATGGAGCTAACAATTATTGAAATAATTGCAGCTGTTCTGTGCAATCTGGATAATCAAATATCCGGATAATCGGAGTCCAGATAATTGGGTTTCTACTGTAATCAGTTTATCAGTGTGCTTTGTGGCGTTCAGTCATGTGAACTGCTGTTTATTTCTCTAATCCTAATGAATATCAGTTTGTCAGTGTGCTTTGTGGTGCTTGGGCATGTGAACTGCTGTTTATTTCAACTGTAATCCTAATGAATATGAATTCTAAGCAATATAATACTGGCAGTGATGCGACTGTTAAGAAGAAGAGAAAGGCTCTCACTTTGGAAGCGAAATTAGATCTTTTGAATCAATATAAAAAAGGAGATAATGGTTGATATTCAACGTGCTTTATGTTTGAGTGAATCCACGCTTAGGACAATCCATTCTAATGCTTCCCAAATTACAGAAAGCTGTAAAATCACTACAAAATTGAGTTCAGGATGATCTACAATAATTCATTCTACCATAATGAAAAAAATGGAGAAGATGCTCACTACATGGATTGAGTATCAAAATCAACAAAACATGCCTTTATCTACTGCTGTCATTAAAAGGCAAACTTTTTATGGTGACTTAAAGAAATCTGAACTTTAAGGAGAATCAAAGCCTTTTACTGCTAGTTACAGATGGTTTGAAAGATTTAAGATTTGGCACGGTTTCCATAATCTAAAAATAAAGGAGAAGCTACTGCAGAAGATAGTGTTTCTGTGGAAATTTTTTTGAACTTTTAAAAGCCATTATTGATGAATGTTATACTGCAAAGCAAGTTTTCAACCTAGATGAAAGAAGCCTTTACTGGAAGTGGATGCCTAGTAAAACTTTTATCTTCATAGAAGAAAAATGAAGCTGTTAAGGACTGATTTACACTGCTGTTAGGTGACAACGCATCAGGAGACTACAAAGTCAAATCCTTAATGATCTATAATTCTGAAAACCCAAGAGCACTCAAAGGTTACTTGCCAATCTCAGCAAAGAAATAAAGGTGTTGTTTTTGCCTCTGAACACCGTGTCTCGCATCCAGCCAATGGATCAAGGCGTAATTGGCACTTTTAAAACCTACTTGCAAAGATTACTTGGCATTGCCTGGGCTATGCCAGATGCCTTCGGTGAATCAAATTATATCTCATTCACCACCACCAAGTATTTTAATTTCTTGCCACTAGTACGCTTGAGTGCCAAGGCTTGTTGCTAGTCCACTCTAGTGCCAAGGGCATTGTCCCACCCACCGACCACCACCACCAACTCATTTTTATATACATAGTAGATTGCCTTTGCAGAACCTTCTCCAGGTTTGTAAAAGATACAGACGGAGAAGATAAGCCCACTATTAAGGAGTTCTGGTGTACTTTCAATATTAAAATGTCAATGGATATAGTTGGTGAGGCATGTGATGAAGTCACTCAAAAGTATATGAATGGAGTTTGGAGGAAAAACTGGCCTGAGGTGATCAACAATTTCAGGGCTAACCAGTGGAAGATGACATTGCCAATGCAAGGCACAAAATCATTGAGATGGCCAGAAATGTAGGCTTTGGCAAGGTAGATGAGGATAATATGAGGGAACTACTTGACTCACACACAGAGGAACTATCTAATGAAGATCTCCTACAGCTGATGAAGGAACATGACAAGGAGGAAAAAGAGTTGATTGCTGAAGTCTAACCTGTTAGAATGCTCTCTGCCAAAATCTTAGGAGAGGTCAACCAGCACCTTGAAGCTGTTACGGCCCTATTTGATGAGAATGATCCCAACCGTAATGGAAGTTCCAAGGTATCAAGGGAGTTGCAGAACACCGTGGCTTCAGAGGCAAGGCATGGCAAGGCATTGCCTTGTGGCCTTGGTCCCAAAGGGGCCTAAAAAAATAATGAAAATACCCACTGCAAAATTTTTCAATAATTTGTCCATTGAATTTCATGCACATTTTCTCATGGTCAAGAATGTTGCTTAATTCCTAATTCTAAGAAATACATGGTGCGGTAACAGTATCCCTTTGAAGTTGCGATATCAAAATATTCGTCCCATCTCGAATACACGTGCTCCGAATGATTCATCAGCTTTTGTGCTGCTGCTTAATTTCAAGAATTAATATTGGTTACATTTCCATTCTTGTAATGTAACAATATTAGTAATGTTAAGGCTGTTTGACATGACACTTACTTCAGTCAATGAAATCAATACTGAACTCACTGCCAAGAAAATATTATATTTTGAATTAAATTCTAATATTGAATTCAATTCAGCACTTGACACGATTCAATTTTTAGTGCCATGAGTTTGGTTGTTGTTAGCTTACTTCTACAAAAGAAGGAGACAAATTTAATGATGGTCATAACTGCAATTGAAAAATGCACCAAAACACTTTTGTCTCTAAGAAATGATTTTGATGGATTTAAAACTGAAGCAAATCAAATGGCTATAACATATGTTATATCAATGTTTAAAACAAAACAAATTCAAATAAAAAAAATTTCTTTGATGAGCCTAGTGTTGAGGAACAATTCGTTAGAAGTGAAGCAGAAAATTTTAAAATGAATATTTTTTGTAAAACTTTTGATTTGGTTATACCAAAAATATGCAATTCGAATATAGTGTATTTTGTTATTATGTATTTAAAATATTAAATAAAAATTTATATCACGTATTTATTTTTATTTAATTTTGTTATGGGGGACCTCATTTTAATAATTTGCCATAGGGCCTCAAAACTGAAGTTATGCCTCTGAGTGGCTTGCTCTAAGGAGCTCTAAAAAGAGAAAATTAAGCAGGCTAATCAACTGTCTTTAGACAAATATTTTAAATGTCCAAAGTGTCAATAAATATTTTCTTCGGTTTTCTTTTCATGCAGATGTTTTTAATTATATTCAATGTTACAAGAAAAATTAATAAAAATTCATTTATTCATTCCTTTATGTTTTTTTACCTAACAAATCAAAAACATTTGCAAATATGATAATTTCGTAGAAAAAAGTTAATGTATTTGGGTAAGCAACCTTCATTTATATAATATTATTGCTATAAGAAAAACATTCAAGTTATGCTATTATGAGTTAAGTGACCAACACTTGGAAAGTAGCTATTGCATAAGTTGAGGGTTAAGTGTACTAGTAAAAAGAAAAGATTGAAACAGAGAATATATGATTTCAAAAAATAAGTTAAAAAACGTAAAAACATTCAGTAATAAAGTAACAACATGTTTTGAATACATTATAAATCATAATACTGAATAGTTTTTGTAATATTATTTTTATTTATTTTGATTTGAATTAAAATATGCTCACAAAATATTAATTCATCAATACTTTTGTCTGCAAGTCTGGAACATATCTTTGTGCAAATTATACCAGATGCAGAGAAGGCCCTCTCCGATTCGATGCTTGTAGGGTGGTCAGTCATTAGGAAATTATATACTAATTGCAAATATTTACCTCATATGTTCTTCTTTGAAGTAATTAATCTCATCTACAACAATGATGATGATATATTTAGTGTTTTTTTGCTTTTACGTTTCAATTTTATTCATATTATTCATTTTCATAATTGTCATCTGTAGCTTTCATTGCAAAGAAAGTGAAATGACAGACTGTGGAGCTAAGATTTTTAAATCTTCCTCCACATTATTGATAGAATCTGTAGGAATAACTGTCTGCTCCTCTTCATTGCAAAGACGTTCTTGTAAGTTCACAATTTTTCTCTTGACATCGATCCACGTATGCGAGTTAGTTCAAAGTTCCAAAATATTTTGTAAGAGTGAACATTTATGTTTAAATAACATCAGTTTCTTACTGATGCCCATTCTACAAAAGTTAGAATAAATCTCTCATCAGAGAGTATTTGATTTGATAAATTTTTAACCATCTGAAAGCAAATTTTTGGCTACATTCTGTAACAATTTTTCTTACCGAGTTAGCAGATTTTGGTATATCGCAAAATCCTCTACCCATTAATGCTTTCCTTAGATCATAAGAAGTGCAAAAAATATTAAAAGGCAAACCATTACTTGCTGTCATGCAAGCTAAAACAGCAGACAACGATACCAGAATTGATCTTTGAAATACCAGTATTTCTTTGTAGTGATTTTCCATATGGTATCTCAGTATCTGGTATACTGGCATTGCAATCCTACTGCCAATTTGGTTATTCTGTAGAAAATAATCTATAATAAATATTCCATAAATGAAAGACTAAAACCTGAAAATCATTATATAGGAGTTTAGACTTGTGTATTTAAAATGTTCTAGAAATTATATTTAATAATAAAACTTAAAGTATACCTTGAAATATTTTTCAATATTAGAAAACATTTTGGAGAAAGTTATTCTTTTTTCATTTAAGGAAATGGAGTTTGAAGATAGCAGTTACAGTGTATTCAAGGAATACATGATTTGCCTTGAATTGTTTTATCAGAAATTTGGAAATTTGTGCACTACACTTTCTCATAAGTTAGCATCTCAAGGATATCTCACAATGCTGCCATTCCTCCTGACTTCTCAAAGTTACAGGTGATATTACTTGTGAACATGGAAGAAGTTCCTAATGTTAAAGGTTTATGAATATCTAATAGTTATACAGTAGCATCAATGCCATGGATAAGGCAGATTTTTCTTCATCTTTCTGCAGCCTGAATGCTAATTTTTGCATTAAGATTGTTTGATATTTTATTTTCCTAAAAGGGACAAGGCTTTTAACACATTCAGTGCGGGTGACTTCGTATGAAGTCATCGGTCTAGGGATGCTATTTACCTTTTGTTTGGGTGCTAGCATGCTCAGGGTGACCTTTTTTCACTGCGACGCTTTTAGTTGTTCCCTAACCATTGCAGAGGAAGCAGCCGTTTCATTACCAGCCGATTTTTTGGATATCATATGTAACTATGATAATTATAGCCCCTTAACATCTATAATAGCAAAAATTAGAATGGCAAACAAATTTGCACCCGCATGGAATGTGTTAAGTTACAATACTAAATTTTTTCTGCTGTTGTTTTAACAGCAAAATTAACATTCAGCCATGAAAACATTCTATTTTTCTCCAACTGCAGCCCTCATTAAATACCAATAATTCTAATCAGCCCTTCTATAATGTCCATTGTGTTGGTACAGCCCAGAACCCTCCTAAAGTTTAACACACCTGCTATGATGATCAGGGCCAACCCAACCCCTATTCCCCAGCCACTCAAACCTTTCACACCAGACAATACTTGAATACCACCTTTTTTCCAATATTAAAATGGATACTTGAATACATTTTTATCCATTTGGCTTTCTAAATCAAAAGGGATACATGTCTTATTCTGGGGCATGTGATATTTGAATAAATATTTTAATTGATGGTACTTTACCATATTATTTCTAATGATGATGTATGGCCATAAATGTATTTTTATTTGGCAATATTCATACTAAATTTTTTCAACAGGGATGATGATGGGATGAAAGCAGCCTGCCAGGTTATCTTAACACATTTGCTATCTAAATTAGCAGAAGTAGAGCTAAGCTGGTCAAATTCTTTTCCCATTTTAAGTCAAGGACTATCAAATTTGCCAATGCACATAAACTCATGGCCTTCAGTTATGGTTGCACATTCATTGGAGCCACCTGGTACAGCTATGCTAATCTTTTCCTACTTCTACTGCATCAGTTCTTCAAGGTAACTGTGTTTGCTTTGGATTTACCAAAATTCCTAATCTTTATTAAATATTCTTCATTATATTTGTTACTCTACATAATGCTGATTTTATTTATTTTAGCCCAGACTTGGCAATCCCTTTTTTAATGCCTTTAGTGTTCTTCATAAAAAGTATTTTTGGGCAAAATGGGAATAAATATGAAGCCAAGGATTTACCAGCTCCAATTTTAAAGGCTTTATGGTTTTCCTTTTCTGTAATAACTTTTCTAAAAACTTATACTGATGTAAATTATGCATAAAAATTAGCAAAGATCTTGTGAATTTTTATATATTTAAAATTCTATGAAGAACTGTATATTTTTAATCCTCTTTTCTTTAAATTCTCTTATCTTCACCAGATTTCCTATCTTTCCAATGGATGCCCAGTTAATCCAGATATTGAGGAAGCATCAGAGAAACTGATCCATTTGATATGGAGTTATCGAGTTAAACAGAAAAATAAAGACATTTGCAATATTTTTACATATCATCCAGCGCTCCTCTTATGGGTATTCTCTTCACCAGTGACAAATTCATGGGTCCAATTAAGAGTGGTAAAAGATAATATTTGATTTTAAAAGTAAATTGTTCAACATCTAGCTTGTAGATGTGTTTCCATAAATTAAGTCAATAATTATAAAGGAGATATTGCTTCCTCACTTAATTCTATAATTTCAAAAAGTATGGATCAATTATATTAACATCATAAACTTTTTCAAGGTTCTATTGTGGCTTCAAGGTGCTGAATCATCCAAGCCATGCCAAGAAATAGAAAAATTATTAATTTTAAACCAGGATGCATTTTTATGCCTCATGGTATGTATTTAAAATACAATTCCATTAATGGGGAAGAGAATTTTTATAAAGCATAAAACTAGGCATAACTGTACATGCCTGATTTTGCAATTTTTATTAATATTGTATTTATTATTTAACAATAAATACTGATATCACACTCATTGTAAAATGCTGGTCTACATTTAACAGAGGGTAACAAATTTTAGATTTTAAAATATCTAAGAAAGATATTTGATGCTAATTAGGTTTAGTAGAAAGTAAAGGGAGAGGAGAAGCTGAAATTTAAATTTTGTTTCCTTTCTATTATGAACTTTTTCATTAGCAATAGCAATGGATTTTATTTGAGCATAGCTCCAAGCCAAAATTGATTAGAGTAGGGGAACTTGGAGAAGTCTATTAATCATACAATAAAGTGCAGCATTTTTCTGAGGCAGAAGCTATTTAGGGTATATGAATAGTATGATTTATATTAGGTAGATTACATTAAATCAGGCATCCCTAAGCCATGGTAGGTAGGTAGGCAGGCAGGCAATATTTGGCTAAACAAGTGACTTCAGTGGGGCTATCAGAGAAAAAATGAAAATTGGAGAAGATATATAGTTGACTCATTTAATAGGAAGAATAAGTCCAAATGAGATTATGATATATTAATTTCTCAGCTAAATAGAAAATCCTTGCCATTTGCGAGGGATATGTTCCACTGAAACATCATAAACTGCAAAATTGTATACAGCAAGACCTTGATTACATGAGAAATAAGAGATTAAGGAGAACAAAGCCTATTACAGCAATCCCTCACATAACAACGTTAATTTGTTCCATGAAAAAGCATCCTAATGCAAAATGTCATTATGCAAATAGTAAAAACCCATATGAACAATGTTATTCCTATTGGATTACCTGGCCAAAGGTTATTGGACTGTAAATTCTCAAACAAAAAGGAAAATCTACACAGTAAAGTTCATGAAATACTAATAGTAGTAGTAAAAGTATGTGCAATAGATGTACAGTACAGGAATCCTTTGTTTAATGCTATTGATATGTTCTTAGAAAATACCCCGTTACTTAAACACAAATGAAAATGAATTTCCCATAAGAATAGATGAATCATAGGATGCATTTCTGAAAAAAAATTACTTTGCATATAAATTTTAAAATGAGTTTTATGGTGTTAATAAATGAAAATCATCAAATACGTGTTACTATAACATACCTTAACTCCTGTGACTGGTCTCAATAAATGAAAACCTCAATTCTGAAAACAGTTCCTATATGTAATGCACAATTCAGGTTTTCATTTATAGTAAAAATATGAAAATTAAAATTAAGAAAGGAATTAAAATAAGAAAATAAACATGGAACTGACCTAATCAGCTTGAGAATTTGGATTGTAAATTCTGCTGAAGAGTTGAGCTGGACACAGTTTTATTCTTTGTTAGAAGGGGATGGATGAGACTCACTGACAGTAGCCTCTGGTGAACTTTTAAAGAATTGGTCTAAGGACAACTGTATTGTTGCTTTTTTATTCTCCTTGTAGAGCTCTCTGTAGCAATTGATGGCAGCACTCACAATTCTCTTTACTGATGAGCTGCATTCTCTGTTAGGATCATTTTCATTCAATACAGCTAGTCCTTTCTCAATGTGTTGCAGGGCATCACTAATATGTTTGGTAGTAAGAATGTGGGCAGATTCCTCATTTTCTTGGCCATCACCCACCACAGAGAGAGTTCTTTGATCTTCCATATCCTTCAGGTCTCCAGTGTGGGATGCAAAGAGCTCTTGAACACCATCAACCTTATTACTATCACCATCATTAAGGCTAATTTCTTGACCCATTTCTACAATTTACTTTTAGATTTGTTCAACCAGTTCTTCTAAGTTCTCGATATCATTCACACACTCTGGACATCTCCTCACACCATTCATGTTGCTAGATTTGACCTCACTCCAAGCTACTGCAATGTTGTCAATTACCTTTTTTATTATTATTGTATTCCCTCCAGAATTCCCTAAGCGATGGAGTGCCCTCACCTTCTGTTTACCTGATTGCATTGGCAAAAGTCCTTCTATGGTAGTAGGCTATGAAGAAAGCAATCATCACATCACCAATCCATGAGCTGCAACAAGATTGTCATATTTGATGGCAGAAATAAAGCTTTCACATTGACTTTCTGGTAAACAAGAGAGGGAGGGTAACCTGGAGTATTACCCAAAGTTAGCAATGCTTTATTGGCCAGATTGTTAGCAGCACAATAATTAGTTACTGTTGGGCAAAAATGATTGTTGAACCAATCACCAAACACTGTTTGGGTGATCCAAGCTTTCTTGTTGGCCATCCAGATGATGGGGAAGTCTCTAATTGAAATTCCTTTCAAAGCTCTAGGGGATTTGGAATGATAAAGAAGCATAGGGGTCATTTTTAAGTCACCTGCCGCATTTTCCCCCAACAATGTCAGTCTATCCTTAGATGCTTTATATCCAGACATGGTCTTTTTCTGGAAATAAATGCTCTGGAAGGCATCTGCTTTCAAAACAAGGGCATCTCATTGATGTTAAATACTTGTTGAGGAGTGTAACCACCCTCATTAAGAACTGTGCTCAATTGATATTGATATTCAATGGCTGCCTTTACATCAGCACTCGCAACATTGGCATGCCACTTGAACCTTTCAAACCACCCTGAACTAGCTTTAAATGATTCAATATGAGTACTTATGTCATAGTCTTTCTTAAGGTCTTCATAAATTCTCCTAGCTTTTTCTCGAATAAGCTGGGTGCTAAGAAGCATCTGGTTTTGAGCTTGGTGCTCAATCCATACAGATAATATTCATTCCATGTTTACCATGTTGGAACTCCTATTATTCTTAAACTAGCACTTAGCATCCAAAAGAGTTGCTACTTTACCAAACTCTTTTATTTTATTGCTATGCTGAATTGTGGACCTTACTATTGAACTTGACTGGTCCAACTTATTAAAATTATCAATAGCACGTTCACCATCATTATATATTTTCAAAATATCCAGCTTCTCCTTTAATGTCACTTGTTTACATTTTTTTAAAGATGAAGCACTTGCACAATCACTCAATATTTTCTGAGACATGAATTAATTCCAGGGCAAACAAATATATATATAACAGACATATTCACAATTTGCACTATAAAAGGTGAAAAGTGATAAACTAAAGGCACATATCCAATGAAAGGAAAGTAAAAAAACGAACTATGAACAAAATCACCTCAAATTTTATTTTAAACCAATCACCTCTTATGACGAGTGGTGGTTGCGTGATCTTCCTAGGCCTTACACTCCAATTTTGAGTGGTGGTCTCCATGCATCACCAACCACTTGAAGTGTTTGCATTTATTAGAATTGATAGGTGCGAGGTTTTTCTCCAGCATCGTAATCACAAAGTAGACATGTCCTAAATGTGAAAAAGGGTCACAATGTTATGACATCCTGACCATGAAACGTAGTTGTGCGAAGCATCGTTATGTAAGACGTGCCTGTATTTTATTTATAGATCACCTTTTGTGAAAAATAAATGTTTATTCATAAAAAATTATTGTTAATTAAGCCATTATCCTAATATAATTAACCTTTATCCTCTGTGTGCACCAAAAAATCCCTTTAAATGCTTTAGCTCACTGTCGTGAGTGCCCAAAAAGTTCTGATGGTTTTTTTTGTTTTGTATATTAACACAGAGGTCACTTTTGTGTTCAAATTAGCTTTATGGGAAGAGTGAGACACGGAAATAACGTCACATAAATTAGAACTCACCAGAAACTCATTATATCTAAGATAAACAGGTCAAAGGCCAGGAACTTGGGAGAGTAGAAAATGGTGTAAGGAAAGAAGTATGGCTGATGGCTGGCCACCAATGTAAAGACAACCCATGTGCCTATGATGCATTCATAATCCAAATGAAGGTCAACAGGTTAGGCAAAGAAGAAGATAAGCAGAACACCCTATGCCTGAGAGCCTTATTGGTGATGAAAAACTACTCAGATCTTTCTATTTTTTTCTTGCTGGTTTGGCATTTTAGGATCCACCTCACTCAGTTGTCAGCAAACTATCAAAGTGGGCTCTCCCAAGTTGAACTGCCATTTGGGGTAGACCACACATAGACATGATGCAACTAAGCTGCTTGGAAGTCAAAGACAATACACATTTGCTGTCAAAAGGGAAGCATTCATGATACTGTGTCTGTTCTTCAAAGGGGAAAGACATATGTACGACTTTCAAGTAAATGTGATGTTCGATTTTGTGTTATTTTGTGCTTTGAGGTATATCAAACTAGGACACAGTTCTGAGAAGGATCAAAAGAAAGGTGCCGTAATCAGGGATAGTGAGTAGAAATGATACTGTAGAAGAATGTGAGTAAACAGTGTTTTTTATTGATTTTTCTTTAGTTACCTGTATTTCAAAATCCAGTACAAACTTTTCATATTTTCTAAACATGTCAAAAGTAAGGTATATTCACATTTCAATGTTTCTGCAACAAAATACTTTTTATTTGATTATTTTACTATCAGTAGTTCAAGAGATATTCAGAAATAGGCAAACATTTTTAAATACACCGATTTAAATCCGGCAGCCAGGCCTTACTAGTGGGATTTAAAGCCGGCAGATAAAGGTTAAAGCATTGTTCATCCTTTTCTAATTCTTTCTCTCATGCTTGAGGAGTTAGTTTAAACCTGGAAGAAAAAGCTGGAAGTTGATATGGCAAAGCAGATTGTTATCCCAAAAGTATGAAAAAGTGTCATAGTTTAGCAATAATTAGTATTTAGAAATTTTCAATAAAAATAACATTACATTGAAAATCAATTCCTAAAAGTTGCATTTTAATAATGGTTAGGATGGAGATGAAAACTAGGTGCTAGGACAGGTGTACCTGAAAGAAAAAAGTTTAGTTTAATTGCTGTAGTCATTCTGAATAAGTCCATATTTTTGTTCATAATCCAATTCAAGTTTTGGCAGATTTTTAACAGTCAGAAGTTTAATTAACACGATTACCTTGGGTATTGTAACCAGGGTTGGACAGTATTTCAAATACATGCATTTAAAATACGTATTTTAAATACTATTGTATTTTGTATCTTGTATTTCGAAAGAGATTCTCAGATGAATTTTGTATTTGTATTTTAAATACAAAGAATTAGGTATTTTGTATTTAAAATACACAAAATACTAACTAGTGACTCCCTTAAATAATTTATCTGCAATTCAATCAATAAAGAAATTTTATGTTTTACGGGAAATGAATTTTGTTATTTGTCACCCTATGGAGTTAGTAATACTGCGTAGTAGTGTGCTAGCCATACACTCAGCCTTCTTGCTACCACAGACTTCCTGAATGCTTTGAAAAATTCACCTACTGCATCCAGGATCCATCACCCAACTTTCGCAAAATGTTCGGCATTATGGAATGCATCTAGAAGACCTAAAGCATCTGAAGCAATTTCAGAGATCTTGCAATGTGCATTGAAGTTTCCTTGTCCCACTCGGTGGAACTCTCACAGATGTTACAGTTTAAAAATAAACTTCACATTGTGACTGAAAAATTGGAACTGCCACAGTTTAAAGAAATTGAATCTGAATATCTGGAAGAGTACTGCAAAGTCTTGAAACCCATTGCATTGGCCCTTGACTTAATGCAAAATGAGAAGACATGCTTTTATGGTGAGCTATTACCTACATTAGTGTCTCTCAAAAAAAAAAGACTTTGTTTGCTTCTAGAAATAAATCTTCGTCATCTCTCTCATGTTGCTACACTTTTAATCAATTCACTAACAGAGAGATTTAAAATTTTTTTTTGATCTGGCCCCACAAGCAAATGATGCCATTTTAGCTGCTTGTTTCCATCCAGCTTTCAAAATGAGGTGGTTCCCTAACACTGCTTCTGAAAATGATAGGAGAAGAATACATAAATTGTGTGTGAACTCTCTTGAACGATTCTCTACCATGCCTGTTTTAAGTTCAGATGACAAATCTGATGAAGAAAGTGATTTCTTTATTTTTAACTCGCTAAATCAAACAGACTTTTTAAGACAAAGAGAGAAACAATTGTCAACTGTAGAGTGCAAGTTGACACAATTTTTTAATGATAAAGGGAAAAATCTAACCACTCTTAATAACTATGCAATAGTGAGAAAAGCCTTTGTTCGCTACAATACAAGTTTGTGTTCCTCTGCGCCTGTAGAAAGACTTTGCAGGCTTTATAAATTCCCCTTCAAGGGGTGCTATTTCAGATGAACTTTTTGAGGAATTAATTTTTTTAAAAGGTAATATGAATTATGAATTCTGATGGTTTTTAATTACAATTTTATTTTTAAAATTTTCTTTAACTGAATTTTGTAGCAATTTAACTTTTTTGTTATTTTGTACAGATCAATTGTATTTTAAGTATTTCAAGTATTTAAAATACAAAAGTATTTCAATGTATTTTGGCATTTTTTATTAATGTATTTTGTATCTGTATTTAAAATACTTCCCTATCAAGTATTTTGTATTTGTATCTAAAATACTGGAATGTAAGTATTTTGCCCAACCCTGATTGTAACTAAAGTTGAACTTGATGAATGAATTTTCTTTTTTGACATTAACTGCCAGATACATAACACACTCGGGTAGAAACATTCAAGAATTTTGATTGCATTCAACAATAGCAGAAAAATCAATAAAATATAATTATGATATTTAAAATAATAAAATTTACTATAAATGCTCTAGTAAATAAGGTTCTCTGTGAAGAATTATGTTTTGTATAAAGGAACAGCGACACATTTATTTTTTAAAACTTGTTTATGGGACCATATTGCAGTCTCATCAACTGTTTGAAAAATGACACCACTTTAAGTTCATTTTATCATTTTGATCTTTTTAGTTAATGACATTGCCTATTTTCATGATCACTTGACTTATGTTTAGTAAAATATTTACAGATAATTACATCTCTCACTTTAAAAAAATTTCCATAACAATGGGATTTTATGCAAGTTCACCAAAAACGTTTCTTTAATTAATGAAACACGTTTGATGAATTTTCAGTCAATGTTGAGATATTTTCAAGTTAGATTGTGGTTAGTGAACCTTTGAGGGTCTGTCGAAAATGGCAAGGCTTGGCCACAAAAAAGAATTGCAAGGACTTATAATCGCAAACATTAAGGTTGCAAATGGCAAGATTTACTGTATTAGGTACATTTCACTCATAAGGAACTTGATGTTTCTTTCAGGATATTGCAGAAAGTGGATCTATAAGAGTAATGGAATCCGCCCTTAGAACTCTTTGGAGTTGCTTGCAAAATGTGAGTTTGGAAAAACAACAGAAATTATCATCTAATTTATGGGAAATTTTACTTCATATAACACAAAGATTTTGTGGGATAGAAGATGACACTGAGAGAGAAAGAAGAGGTATCAATATATTTTTGGATGAAATTGTCATTATGAAATGATTATGACCTTGTGTTCATACATTAAATTTTTATATTATTTCCACATGTTTATTTTATTGTTATAGCTATGAATGTAGCCTGTTTGCTACAGCTTGTCCAAGCCTCCACACAGTCAGAACCAAGCTCAAACACTGTATTCAGATTGGCTTGTCTACTTAATAGTGCACTTTCAAGCTGGTCATCTACTTTCTACCAGAAATCTGTGAGCAGAAATCAATACCTTCTTTATTTATCTGGCCTGAAAATGTCACACTTTCTTCTTCAAATTTCATTAGAAAAGGAAGATACTAGGGGTAAGAGATTAAACATAGTGTATAATATACAATTTACATTGTCACTCACAATTTAAAGTGAAGTCATTTTTTTTAAATATTCAAATAGACTAGTGGCCTATTTCAATTTTGTGTTATTATTTAATTTGCAATATTTCTTTATATACAATTTAGTGTTCGAATTTTTGAATAACCCACATATTTCTACGTGTAAACCATGGTTCAGGTATAAAAATTCCAACTTTGGCCTTGCGATTTATTTATTGTCATGGCATAAGACAGTTTGATCATGAATTGTCTGCAATACATGTTAAAAGGAATTGCTGGATCATTTGGCATGTAAATTCTTACACATGGGATAAAGTGAATGAGTTCAGCCATAAAACCAGTAATGACTTCCAATAATTAATTTAATTATTAATCACATTTAATTAATCGATCATTCATAATTCTCTCTCACATTTTCCAATCATAACCCATGCTACATGCCTCTTATTTACGTTAAATAATGGTACATTCGGTTCTCGAGTTAAATCGTAATGTTCTCTTTCAGATTCAATGAACTTCATTGTATTGTAACATTTATTTGAATAAAATCGAAATTAAATATAAATACTGATAATAAAATGAAACTTATATGTATACAGCATCTATATTAATTTTATTTAACATTATAACATAAGACTTTCATTTAAATACTAACTAAAATTAATATAGCGTGTTGTATACATTGAAGCTTTCTGTACTTTTCGATGCATTAAAGAAATTCTGATTTTAATTCTTAGCGATAAGTAAGTGAAGCTTCAATGTGTAAACTGTTAAATGAAGTGAATATGAAAGTTTATTTACTAACATTACTTACCATATACTGTTGTAACCACGTAAAAATATACATTTATAAGCTGAACATGACTTCTATTAGTTATAAAGTGTTCCTCCAGGTTGTCGCACTCCACTGTTACTCCATACCCTCTACAGGAGGTTTTGAAAACTAACTGCACTTGACAAGTGTCACCTCACCTTGTACAATATAATAGAGATATATATATATCCTATATATGTATAAAAGGAATTCTGATTTTAATTCTTACCGATATGTAAGAGAAGCTTTAATGTGTAAACTGTCAAATGAAGCAAATATGAAGGTTTATTTACTAACTATATACTGTTGTTAGTAACCATAAAAAATCTGTAAACAAAATGACATTTCACTTTGTGTAATATAATATACATTTATAAGCTGAACAGGACTTCTATTAGTTATAAGGTGTTCTACCTGGTTGTAGCACTCTACTGTTATTCCAGACCCTCCACAGGAGGTTTGGAAAACTAACTGTGCTTAGCAAAAGTCACCTCACTTGTATATTATAATAGAGATTGCCAAGTTCACGCAGGGCACATTTAGCTATACAAGTCTCGAAGCAATATATATTTTTTAGATCATCCCTAGTTATTTTATGAATGAAGTTTATCTAAAACATTATATTTAACTGTTATCACGTTATAATATTTTCTGAATACGGCATGTTAACTTAACGTGAAATTACTTGATACCACAACTCACCAGTTTTTCAGTTCTCAAGCAATAACGACTTGGAAGTCAGCTTGACTCAGGGAGCATGACAGCACCTTAAGAATAAAACAGGATGAATCGCCAATTATTGTTTTAACATAACTTTTAAAACAGGTCATTAAAAATTTTAACCATAGTGGCTTCATCCATGCTTAGCCACTATGGACAATTACAGATGCTTGAATGGGCTGCCAGCTTATGCTCTCCTGCCAAACCAAATTCTGGAAGCAGTGTGGGAATGCCTCATGGAAAGCTGCAAGATAAATCCATCTCAAAGCATTTCCTAGAAGACCTCAATTCAGTTGCATTTTTAATCTTAGCAAAACTGACCTTAATAAATCCATTCCATTCACAAGTATGTATAATTAACAATTTACAATTATAATCTAGTCTAATTAATCATATTTTGTTGTGATGATGTTAACATTATTTCATTACTGAAGCATATTTTATTGCATCATATAAACATTTATTTCAGACTTCTGTGAAAAGCATTTCACTGAAATCATGGCACTTACTAAATGCAATTTCTTGTAACAATGAAGATCTTTGCTATTCAGCTCAAAAGCTTTTCAATGCACTTGTACAAGTGCACATTATTAAACCTACGCTGGTTTCTAGACCTTTTGTGAAAATTGTTGGAAATCAATCTGAAGCTGATGTTTTTTCTAATACTGTTTTTGTTAGAACTCTCTATCTACAGTTTGTAATGCTGTGTGCTAAGGTGAGAACATACATTTGCAATTTTTTAGTCATTCAACCATATCTATGTCTTTATCTGCCTTTATTATCAACTGTGAGATGACTATGAATAACTTGGCTAGAAATAAGTACAGTAGTCCCTTGCCAACTTTGGGAGATTATGTTCCTAACTAACCATAGCTGACAAAACTGCAGTTGGTAAGGCCAGGGCTTGTGGAAAATCAGGTGTTAATGGGTAGTGACACCTGAGAAACATACCTCAAGCCTTATAATGCACACTTCAAAGTTAATAAAATAAATATAAAGTAAATAAGTATATGTACTATATTTAAAAAAACATTGATTATATAAAATTATAAATAGTAAATTAAGAAAATAATAGCAGAGTAGCCCCTGCTGATGCTGCCCGCCTAATCTTATGCTACAAATTATTCAAATAAAATTCCCTGAATCTCCACCTCTATACTAATTTGTGGTCTTATTGGGAACTAAAAAATCCTCTCTATATGTTTCTCTTTCTGGTAAAGAAAAGTACAAAGCTTCTTCAGTGATATAAATTTTAATATTAGTTAAATTAGCCAACTAGACATGGCCACACAGAGAATTGGGGATACTCAAGACTGGATGCCACGATTGGGCAAAATTTTTCCACCGGGGATACACAAAAGTGTGGTTGGCATGAGGCTACTGTATTCACTTTCTTTATTTTATGTAATTTTTATGTTAAATTACTCAAACAATGTAATTTCTTGCTGCAGACACATTACCACAATGTCATTGTAATATTCATTATAACAGAGGACTTTATTTTTGATATTTTTGAAAATTGGATTTGTTCAATAAATATCAACTCGTATGATTGTCTCTTATATATTGTAAAATTATCCAATTTCATGCATAATTGTTTTATTACACGTATGGCCATCAAAAGTGAATTTTGTAGCTTAACCTATGACTTGAATCCAATTAATGAAAACTACTGAAGCCATGAAATGATTCAATTGACAAGAGGAAATTTTTAGCTGAAAAATAGTCACGAAATCACCATCAAAATTCAATATTAGTAAAATCCTTGCACACACTGGAAAACCTGTTAAATTAAAAAAAATTAAACTGAGGCAGGCACAGTAACTTGGTTTCATCTCACATTATTTCTTATTATAACTAAAAATATGACACTTACTGAACACTCAATGGAAATATATCATATTCTGCTTCCCCAATAAACCACACCAGAAAATACCATCTCACCCAAACACTAGGATCAGTGGCAGATTGAGGGAGAATATTGGCCCAGGGGTTTTTATCTGAACCCACCCTTATAGTTATATGATATTTTTATTAAAATATTTACATATACTCACAAGCAAAATTCAAAACATTATTCACATAGGAATTAACATTATTTTATTGTTTTTCCATGTTGCAGCATAAATATTTAAACAAATTTTTTATACATTTTAAATTTTGGTACTTTTAGCATAAATGTGAGTGGCCCGAGTACCCATTAGGTTGATCTGCCCCTGACTAGGATTCATCTGCACTAACTTTACATACGAAAAGAAAAAATGAAATGATGCATTTGTTCTCCATAGAACCATCAAGCAGTAAATAACCACTGATATAATTTTCCACTGATCACATATCTGGCTTACTCTTCCACTTTATGGGTACTGAATCACCTTAGATAAGGTAATGTTACCTTTTCTGAGTCCTTCCAAATTTTGTGGCTCATCAGGAACCAGAGATAAAAATTTTCCCTTCTTCTTATCCAAAGGTTCATGGCAATTGTGGCCATTCCTTCTTCTCATGTGTTAACAAGTACACCATATATCGTGGCCTATAAATCAAACTTATATTTTTGGCTTAAAAATGCATGTTTAGACATATACTTTCTGGATGAAATCATTTTGGGATTGACATTTGAGGCGGCTTGTGTGCAATGTTGCCAGCATGTGCATAAGTGCCTTTTTACACTTTCCTTTTGTCCGCAACAAAGTCCTGGGAGTTGTGCAGATCTACTACATAGACCTACTACATTTGTTACATAGACTAAAAGTATTTTGCTTACAGGGGACATAGCGGCAACACAGTGTGGTTCCCCTTAGCAACACTTACCTCTCCTTCATTTATGATTGGCTGTGAGGGAGGAGAGTCTTTCCCACCAAGTCCCCACCCCTCCTCTACCTTTAAGTGTCAATCCCAAAGTAATTTTGTCCAGTGTGTAGGTGTATGCATTTCTTTGACTTGACGAAGATTCATCATCAATTTTTATTCACATAAAATTCAGTTCCCCTACTTTAAAAGTTTTAAATAAAACAAAAAAATAAACATGATTCAAACAAGTAGCTAGGAATTATGTGGGAAATTCTAAATGCTAAAATGGAATGCAAATTATCACAGTGTCATTATTTGATATTTACTTCTATTTTAAACAAATTATACAGATTAACAATTTCAATTATCGAAGTTTATACAATGAAATAGCCAATTCTAAATGAGAATCGTCTACATCAGAGTATGACCTATTTAGTCAATTTCGAGGCATTTACCTGGAATTTAAGATTCAGATTGTATGCTCTGTGTATAATTTGACAAAGATATACTGGAATATTTTTCACTGCTCTGAAGTTTGAAGTATATGTTGAAATATATGGCAATAACTTTAATAATCTGCCATTTAAAAATTTTCTTTCGAGTAAAATAGATTTTTCTTCCTTATGTAATATCCAGATAATTTTTCTGATGATTTATCTTGTTTCTTCTATGGTATACTGTAGGCACTTAATTAATTTTATTTTTCCTAGTAATGGGAACATTACTCAAAATTACATATATAAATATATGTGACATCATCAATTAACATTTGCTATATACTAATTAATAAATGAGTTGGGGTTCAATGAATCATGTTTAGGGCACAAAAGAATACAATCAAATTAAAAATGATTTTAAGGAAGAAATGTTCCAAAATATAAAGTTGTGAAGCTTGAGAACATTATTCCCATGAGAAGAAACTTTAATATATCGATAACTGTAAGAATATGATCAATAGTTTTGAGGCACAACAGAATACTATACAAACACAAACAATCCATCATAAAATGTTGTGAGGGTTCCAAACTTTGTGAACTGGCATAAGTTCAGTCTCAATAGAACCTTCGCATTTGTCTTTCAACTAATTGAATGAAAACGATTATTTTGCTAAGAATAAGTTTGGCCAATCTAATAATCTCTTCTTCTTTTTACCTTCACATAAAGGGTCTAATTAATGTATGCTAATTAGACCATTAAAATTAAATGCTAATGTGGGGTGATTAAAAGTAGGTATGTAAATAAAAAATGTTTCAAAAAAATTTTAACTAAAAAGATTTTTATCAAGGTTCTACTGAGTTTTTTTTTAAATCAGCATCAAGAAATATGAGAAAAACTTATGTATAACACTTTAAGGTTTTCTCAAATCATGCAAAATTTGTCATTGGTATAAGTAAACCTATTATAAGGAAGGCAACAAAATTTGTCATATATGTACTTGAATATTGTCAATGTATTATACCATATTTACCCGAATCCAAGAAAACCCAGAATCTAAACCCTTTTTAGCAGACCGTCAAAACATAAAAAAGATTTTATGACCTAATTTCTCACAATGTATTTGTTGTATATTTTGAACACATGCATTCAGTATAGTTATACTAGTTCATTCATTAATTGAGACGGTTTGTTACAAATTTTTGTTTGAGAAAAAACAATTTTAAAATATATTTTTTAAAATTAATACTGTATTAATTGAAATCCGGAACATAAGTTTGCAATAAAAAATTTCAGTAGATACAATTATTTTATTTTATAGTGGATGAATTAGTCCATTTAAAACAGGCTTTGTAATCAAACGATATAAAAAACAAATTAGACCACATTGGTTCCTATTGGGACCTTTCATGAAAGTTCTTACGTCATTCACTTGTAGTACATGATCATAGCAATCCTCCCAACTTTGGTTGAACTGGCTGAAGAAACAGCTGAGATATTGAGTGTTATTGACAGAAAGACCAAGAGAATAAGGGATTTATTATTAACTGATTTAATTTGTTTAAAAACTCATTGATTAAACATGTAATCATATTTCCTACGGTTCTATGACAACTCGTCACAGTCAGTTCGTCTCGTGTCAGTTCGTCGCACATCAATTCATCGCTCCCTACCCCAACCCCTGCCGTACACCAGTTATGGTGTCTCACCTTCCAATTTGTCTCGCGATGAATTTTTCACGAGATGAGTTTGTCATGCTATGTATTAACACGTGACGAATTGATGCGCGATGAATTGACCGCAATGTATTGACAGTATACCACTTCGTAATCGAATTTAAGACGATCCTCGATTTTTGTAACAATTTGGGTAAAACTCGTCTTGGATTTGGGTAAATATGGTAATTAGCATTAAATTGATGGTATAAGTTGAATTTTAAACCTTTTCTTGCTAGGTTTCGTCCAATATAGAGAACCTGTGCTGGGAGTTTCTCTCTCTCTCTTTACAACTTCCAAACAAGACCCTGACTTCTCATCTTTCTAAATTACCATGGAATAACTCCTTGATTAATGCAAGATTACCTCACGATAAGATGGAATCCTATGATCAAAGTCATTCTCATAACTCTATCAATATATTCTCTATATCATTTCTCCACTTCATCAATCAATGGCTGGATAGCCAAAGGCATAATGAAGGTATTTCTAGAATCATCCTTTTATTTTGCTAGTTTCCTCATTTATGCTTCAAATTAATTTTTGCTATGATAAAAATCTGAAATCTAAGAACATTCACATGTATTTTTTTACAATTTCATTAGATAATAAACTTGAAACATTTGAATAAAATGTGTATTTTATATATTACTTTTATATTGATAGCAATTTTAAATGGTTATATTATAGAATTTTTGGGGTCAAGTTGGACGAGAGTAAAGAAAACTGATGTGATTAGAAATGTAGGAACCATTATTTTTAGAAAAACTATTTCTAGAATAGGACAAGCTTTAATAAATGAAAAATGCAATGAAAATGCTTCATCACAGTCTACCATAAATCAAGACAAAACATCAGTTTTAAGAGAGACTGTTATTTTGGTAAGTTTTTATTTTGATTTAACTTTCCCAAAAATCTATTATTTATTAGAGAATGCTAAGAGACAGTGATTGGAATTCAATTATATGTAGAGTAAGTTTCTACTATACATCAGATATGCATTCCTGAAAACTGTGATGCATAACAAAACAATATAAAACAAAACCTAATTTTTCCTTTTACCTAATGGTAAAAGTAAGGGTTATGTTCCTGATGGGCTTATTATAACACAAATGTACTATTTTTAACCCAAATATAACATGATAATGCAGCAAATAAGACATTCTATATCAAAACAAGTTAAACAAAATGAAATTAATACTCATAAAATGCTCACCTGTGTTGATTCTGAAGCTTGTTTTTGATTTTAAAAAGTGGTGATATGGTGGCCTAAGTCAGATAAAGGGGCCTCTTCATTTATCCATTATTATGTACTGTAAAATATCATTATATAGAAGTCTCCAAGATTAATTTATTGCTCAAGAACCATAATTTTTAATATCTGAATAAAGAATAATAATAATGTACAGATGACAAATGCTAGGTTAACTCGAACTCCTTATTTGAAAAACTTAATCATTTTCGCATTGAGAATCTTGAGCATCTACTTAGGTATACATAATTTCCATGGAATATCACAACTAGATAACCTAGACATCAACTTTACCCTGGAATTTCACCATTAGCTCTTCATAAATGACCAAAGCAATGCAATGTATAATGAAAAATTTTCCTCAATTCATTGATATGATATAATAAGTAAGAAGATGTGTAATTAATTGACATTTAGCAGTCTGTATTTTTATATGCAAACGCAAAGAGGCATTGATCCCTGTTGTTTATCTGTTTTTAATTATAATCCAGTATAGTACATATATTTAATTTTCAGTAATTAATTGAAACAAAATAAGCATTTGGAATAATTTCTTTTTACAGCTCAGCTAAATAATAAAAAGAAAATTTCTAAAGAAAAAGTCAGCTTTATCAATTTAAAAATTTCTTCATTTTAATCAAAATATTCTCTTTTTTACTTTCTCTATACGTAGTATAGGGCAAAGTATTGTATTCATGAAAAAAATCAACAGATTTCAATGGAAATACACGTTTTGAGGTCCCCTGAACACGTTTTGACCATATTCTTGATATCTGTGTGTGTATGTGACAGAGTTTTTGTGGGTGCTCTAACTCAGAAACTATTAATCAGGTCAATATAAAGTATTATATTTAACATTTCTATGAAAGTCACAAGAACTGATTAGTTTTTGGTAAAAATCGGTCAACTTGAAGTGGGTCACTTATCCATTTATTTAAAATATTTGCTTTAATATTTGATCAATGTAAAAATGTGCTGGAATAAAAGTTATGAGAAATTTATTTTTCTATAACCTTTGTTTGAAACATTTTCCCATATAATGCATTGTTTAAGAGATATATTATATTTTTAGCTGCCACCACCACGCCACCTACCAATGACTACTGTTAAAAATTGATGCTTAGTTACATGTTAGTAATGCTCCTTTTTCTTTTCTTAATTGTTTGAGCTTTTTTGGCTAAATCCAATATCAGAAAGCTATGGTTTGAGTTTATTTCTGTTCTTTGTAGTCTAAAATTTTCTCGGTTTCTTAAAATATTTATTATTATGTAACCTATTTGACATTTTTAGAAATATTACACATATGGAGAAAGTCATGTGGTTGCTACATCAGATTTTTTTGCAATGGTTTATTGCTGTTATTTCATGGCAGTGTCTTATATGAGTATGGGTGGTATGCCTCATACTAGGCTTTCCTATGAGGTAAAGTATAATTTGTGCTAGAATGCTGGTACTTGGTATCCATAATGAACTTTTTGCTAGATTTGAAAGTGACAATTTGAATGATGCAAATGGATCAGTGATTAAGCCTCTTTGAATGTTTTGTTGGATTTGAAAATGATAATTTGAATAAGGCGAATGGAATGGAGATTAAGCTTAGGTGGTGCCATTACAGGTTATTTAATTTTTGTTAGATAAATTATCATTAATTCATTCTACTATATTTTTTACCTACTTCTAGTTTTAGAGCAACTCTTTCTAAATTCTAGTCTAAATGTTTTACTTTTGTTAACCCATTAGTTATAATTTACAGGTACCCCTCGATTACGTGTGTTCTGTTTAAGCATTTTCACATGCATGCGATTTTATTTTTATGACCATTTTTTGATATATTCGTCACAAATTTATATTAACATGATTCATTATACACTCAGTATATATCTTTAATAGTTTTATTATTTATTAAATATTGCATAGATTCTTACCAGTCGATTATTTACGTTTATTGTTTGTGCATTGATACCATTCATTGCATTGTATGACAGAGCAGGGTTTCCTAGGAGTTTCAATGGCAGTAGAATGTTTCTATTCTGATTCTCCCCTTTGAGCAAACAACACACTTGAACCCACTCTGTTTTGTCCTGAAGAGGGGTTCTCTCCGAGAAAGTGATGCAATGTTAGCAGGCAACAACTCTACAGGGAAAAACCCTTGTAAAAATATTCACTGTGTTGAGGGAGGAGAACATATTTGTATAGGAAGGTTCACTGATGGAAGGAGCTTCAAGACATCTGTGATTTATGGCAGAAACTCAACACAAAAAATTAAGGAATTGTAAAAGTGGACACACAGGACGTATTATGTCATCATGCATGCTTGAATGGTTAAACGCTCATTAAATCAAATTTTAAGATGTTTCTAAGTAGAACACATTTACTCAGGAATGCTTAGTACATTATTTTTAATGGGAAAAATATTTTTGATTTATGTGGTTTCGCTTTACAGGATGATTTCCAAGAACACAACTCTCACGTAAATTGAGGGATACCTGTACTCTTGTTATTATTTATTTATACAAATTATAAATATGCTATATATTCTCCATAAATGTGTTTTTGATACTGATGCCTTAAATGAATAAAAAATAAATGAATTGCATTAGCCATTTTTGCAGCATCCAATAATGAAGAGTTTGAATTTTAAGAAGTCATTCATAATCCTGTTTCAATTAAACATACATTTTTATTTGATTCCACTAGGTATTGAAGTTTGAAAAGTACATACCAGATGAGGTAACTGTGAATTTGAAAAGGAAGCTACCAACCCTAACTGTTTGATTATAAGTATGGTTTTATTTGCAAAAATATTGCTGTGGGTTTTATAATTAAAACCATTTGAAAAGAATGGCAATTAAAATATTGGACAGATATTCACAGTAACATATTCAGTTAATGGAATTTAAAGGATTGTAAGTAATAGAAGATTATTTGACTAAAACATTTCGTTTGAAAAATGGTCCATTTATTTCAGTCACATAATTCACACTTACAAAACATGCTTTCGGGTATATGTGTAAAATCATGTTATGCTTACCTAAGTAAAACAAATCAATATATATGAGTGAACAACTACTCCTTATTAAAAATAAATTACATGTACATAAATACAGTATCTACAGCATTTTATGACTTGCTTACCCGCTGCAATAAAAAAATTGTAATGCCCATATACACCTGCAAGTGTGGTGCTATTCCATTAAAATAACCACTTAGTTAATTCTCTTAATTATGAATATGAAAAAGCTCTACTTCACATCAGCAATATTTTTATGAATTTCTTAGGTTTTTATGTTCTAATAATCAAAAGTCCCAATTTATTTTTTAATATTTCATCTAATGTTACTCAAGCCAAGTCATAAAATTCTTAGCATTTTTAACTGTTAATTATTGTAATAACTTAAGGAAACTACAAATCTAATTTATAGTTGTAAATACAAACAATGTCAATTTTAGAAAGCACAAAATAATTGAAACCATATTTGGTTTGTGATTATCGTTGTGGTACCTCAATATTAATCAGTTTGAAAACATCTCAAAACTAAAACTCATAAGTTCTCAGTAAAGTTATGTTTTATTTAACTATTTTGCAGAAGATTTATTCACCCACTAGAAAAATATGGAGCTCTTTCTTTTTAAAGTTCATAAAGATGAAAATAAAAACAAATTATCAGCAGTCATTTTATTGTGCATTGCCTTAGATAGAAAGGATAAGCCTTAAAGCATCACTCAATTGGTGCCATCCAATAGAATGATTTTTCCTTTTTTATTGCAAATTCATGAGTAGAATGGACAGGCTTATTTTGAGAGATGAAGTTTAATGAAAAATAGTTTTTGATGAACTGAGGGGACAATTTTCATTTTTAGGAAATTCTATGAAAAGAAATCTGATGGAGTCTTGATTTGAATGGTTGTGGTACATTTTTGACATTTTGAAAAAGTTGGTTGATAATAGAAAATCTGATTTTTTAAATTAACTGCAGTTATGTCATTGATAGGCTGAGGACTAAAAGAGCTTTAACAGCAACTGTGAATGAGTTGATCAACAAAATAATATGTCTCTTAGTTAAATTCTAAAACAATATGCAGAGATGATAGTTAAGTTCCTTCAAAACTTATTTTTGTTCCTGGCTAATAAATAAGAAATGTTCTGAATTGTATCTATTGTATGAATTCCTCAGGTGGCAAAAATTGCTAATATTAAACATGATGTGTGCCTTTATACTCTTATTGAATGTACATGTCCAACACACAGATTTTCACCCATCTATTTAAAAAAATTATTACATTAGGTAGTCACTTCTATTTTTACCACTTGAGTTGTTGTTTAAGCCTTTAAAAGCACCATTATCTCAAATTTTTGGCAAGAATTATCCTCTTAAAATTTTCAGCTATAATTTTAAAGACATATTTACATATTTACACATTTTACAATTGTAGTTTTATTAAAATACTCCACTATCAGATGTAGCATAAGTCGATTTTTTTGGTCCAGTGCTGCCAAGAAAGAGCAAAATCCTAAAATATTCAGGCAATCAACAGAACTTCTGAGTTGAAGCCACTTTTCCATGTTTTTCCTCATTTTATTTGCTTAGGTTCCAACTTGATAACCTATGTTTTTCCTTTTGAGGAACATATGGATCTCTTTAAATGATGGTCTTAAGTCTTCATCTCTCTTCCAGCATTCTGTCATTAAATCATATACTTCTTTTGGGCAAAGAGTAGGTTTAGGAAGCATAACCTAAAAATAAAAGTATGTGTTAGCATCAAATCCCATATAACGAAACCACACTAAGTGAAGCGCACTATAACGAAGGATGCCTGTACACTACATATTTATTATAATGAGATATTATTATTTCTTATTAATATGAATCAGTGGAGGCTTGTCCGGTGAATCGAGGGAAGTGGCGCTTCACCTAAAACTTTTAAATAAAACAAATAATTTATCGTACCATTAAATTGATTTTTTTTCATTCAAACTCTTAATTTTTTAATAATTGGGTAGATGTGCAAGCCAAAAGTGTGAGTACTCTGTTAAAAATAATATTACAAATGCAGGAAAGCAAAGTGAAGAGCTGAGAGCTCAAACTGAAAACACTTCTTCCCAGGGTGGGCGTGCTATGGCAATGGGTGACATCAACCACTGCCTCATGAAGTGGCTTTTGGCCACACTTCACTCCCCCGTCTCCCTCACAATCAGTCTTGAGTCTGTCTTTCATTTTGGCTGTTCATTGTGTGGTACGCCGCTGCATCTAGTTAATAGTGTTTTCTATTTTGAATAAAGTGCTGACATTGGTGTTTCTTGTTAATTGCACTAATAATTTTTCTTTTGCTTTTTGTGAAAAATTAATCCAGAAAATGATTTAGCGTGTAATTTGTTAGAGACTCCTTTTTCTCCAGTTTAAAAGAATACAAAATTACTTAAGGAACACTATTTCACAACAAAGATTATCATCTTTAGCTAATATCACAATACAAAGAGAACTTCTATGCAAACTTGTAGATGAACATACTTTCTTCAATGAAATCATCGACCATTATGCTGGTTTAAAAGATAGGAGAATTGGTCTGATCTGCAAGAAGCACGATAAGTTTTTTTATGGATTTTCATGTTGTAACACTTCACCTATATCTCAGGTTACAAGCCGCCACTGATATGAATCAGTAAATTTATTTTTCTTACCCACCCTAAGAAGTGCAGATAGATCTACCTCTCCCTCAACATGTACATATTCAGTGACTATTTGATCTAGAAGTCTATATGAAAATTATGAATAATATGTTATAAACAGAAATATAGGATTTATTCACATGCCTTATTGCTTTATACTGTGACAGAATAAAACTTGCTATAGCTTTGAACAAGGTTTGGCAACCCGGGGCAAATGTGCAAATTTCATGAATCTGAAGAGATTCTTAAATGGTATGCCAATTCACAAATAATACAGGAACTATCTCTATTAATAAAAAACAATGTGTGTGGACAGCATATCTCGGAAACCAAGAAACTTAGACATTTAAAATTTGGTACACTTAATAATGAGACCATGAGGATATGCACCTCAGGACCAGAATTTTGATTTTTGTGGAGAGGGAGGAAGTGGAGGGGATGCTATTTCCCATAAGATAACACATAAAAATCAATTTTTCGACTTTCAGGCTTTTACTCTTTTGCAAATTAAAATTAGAAATAATTGGCCTACAATCTTTGGACCTGAAATGTTTTAAAGAAAAATACATAATGCTTGTTTTTCTTATCGTCAAATTTTGCCTACGATGCAAAATTGCTCAAGTTCTATGTTTAAATCATATTTATTTGAAAAATTTAAGCTTTTTAACGATATGCTGCCTTGCTGACTGTGAGATTTTATTGTCGTCTTAATCCTGGTTACCCACGAAGAATACTTCTGTTATCATTTGTTGTAGGATTTCTTTTTGGTGTACAGCCTTCCCTTGTTTTATGAACTTAATTCGTTCCACGAAAATTGTTCGTTAGGCAAAAACTCGCAAAATGAAAATTATTTTCCCATTACTTCCTATGTAAAAAATTTTAATTGGTTCAGAATGTCAAAATAAAAAAAAATTCCATAATTCACTTAAAAACAATACAGAACGATACCAAATTGAGAAAAAAACATCAATAATGATGTGTTAATGTATTTAAATGACAATCTTAGTCATTAGCCTATGATGTCTTACTCTATATATTAGTGGTATTATCCTATGATATCCTAGCCTTTGTTAGCCTATGGTCAGTTAAATGCGGCACATTTGTCCTTTGACTGCTTGACTTTCTCCAATCTTTGAATAATATTTAGTTTCTGGGCTACACTTAAAGCCTTTCTCTCTTTTTTCACTTTACCACTTGCAATACCTGAAAGGCTGGCATGTTTAGGAGCCATGATTCAATAATATATTTTGACAAGATTAAAATGCACACCATTAAGCAAACCAAATTTCACAATGAATGGCAACATGCATACTGAGACCAAGATGATGGTTCTTCTTCAGAACAGCGTGATGCAATCTGAAAAACTTGACCGAGCTTTCCCAAACTTTCCCGAAGCGATTAGAGCACATATAAATGAAAATTTATTCGATATTTGGAAAATAGGATTTTCACGTGAATGTAACCAACTTGTATAAGCAAAAATTTGTTCACAAATCGAAAAATAGGTATGGAATTGCTCAGTTCATTTAAGCAAAAATTCATAAAACGGAACTTTGTAAAACGGAAGTTTGTAAAACGGAAGTTTGTAAAACGAGGGAAGGCTGTACGTCATTTTTGTAAGAGCGAGTTCAAAATCTATTGAGGAACATATTTAGTGATTTTAGGATAATTGGAAGGAAGGTAAGATTCTGCACTTACTATGTAAAAGTTTTTGATTATACTTTTTTGGTTGTTGTGTTACTCAACAATAAAATTGAATATCAAAAATATTTGTATCTGAATAATTAACCCATTAATTCTATAACAATCACATTTTACTTTTTATTATTTTTACCAAATCATTGGTTCAAATAAGAAACCATGCCTAAAAGAAGCATAAGATTATTCTCAATTTCAAATAGAACAATTCCAAAGAATGGTTCTCACCCAAGCAGCAGAAAATGTTGATCAAAGAAATAAAATACATGAAGAGCAAAGAGTGAGGTAGGTGAATGTCAGAGTAACAAAAACTAATGGCCAAAGGAATTTAAGGCATGAAGAAGAAAGACTGAGACAGGTGAGTGCAAGAGTAAAAGAAGCAATTGACCAAAGGGATTTATGACTTCAAGAACAAAGAAAGTGAAAGATAACACAGAAGGTATAAAAAGAAAACTTCTGTAACAATTCTTTAATTTCAACCAAAATATAATCTTTAACTTCTTCTTCCCATAAATATCTATATGTACACTTTGCTTTCTCTTAAACTGAATATTTGTATGCATCAATTAAGCCAATTACACTTATTAGATTATAATAACACTTTCCATGTCATACCAACACACTTTTATCAATAAATTTGATTTCAAAGTCCGGGAACTCATTTTGCTTCATAGGTTTGACTTAAAAATATTCACTAGACAAATTAGACCCACAAAATCAGCCTTTGCATGGGATAATGTATGGTTAAGTTAAGTTGAATATATCATCAAACATGTTTCCACCGGTTGCATCACTAGAGCTTGCAATTCCTGCCCAAGGTTTTAATATTTATAGGATTCATGACCACATAATATGATGCAATTTCTTCCACTGGGAATCAATTCGAGTGAAATAACTATGTTTTAAAAGTGATTCCATTGATTGTTTATTATGATTATTTGATAAAAATACAAAGTTGCCAAATTTGTTGATATTGGATGTGGGAAAAATTTATTTAGTTGGACAAAAGATGGAAAGACAAGAAATATTGTATACCATCAAGCATTACAATCAAAATTAACTCGGTTTCGTTACTTGGTTTTATTCTCAAATCTTCCTCAATATTTTTTGTTTTGACTTAAAAAACCCAAGCAATGCCAGGTACTTCCATATACTATACATATATAAAAATAATTTAGTGTCTGAGGCAGTGTCTGGTAAAGTATAAGTGTATATATATATATATATATATATATATATATATATATATATATATATATATATATATATATATATATATATATATATATATATATTCATTCATTCATTCGTGTTCTGTCTTGCGACAGGTCCTACCAATTAATTAATTAATTGGTTTTGACTAGGGAATATACATACATGGTGTGGTGGTTTCCCGTTGCCTTCCACACCAGACTCACACACAGAAGGGAGGAGGGAAACCCGGTGCCGGCATTTGCCTGCTCTTACGAAGAACACCAGGGGGGCCAACGGCTTAACGTCCCTTCCGAAGGACGGAACAGCTGAATTTGCGCGGTCTCCTCAAACCACGCAAACAGGGGGCCGGGTGACCTTGAGAAAAATCCTACTCGCGCAGGATTCGTACCCGATGACTTTTTCAAGCATCAAGCGAGTAGCAGCCAGTGTCCTAACCACTACACCACTGGCACCCCTATATATATATATATATATGACTATTTTTAGCTTACTTCCCAAAAAATGGAAAGTAGTCTTATGAGATTGCCTCAGTGTCCGTGTGTGTGTGTGTGCTCCCCCTAACATCTTCTTCATGAATGAACCGATTTCAACTAAATTTGGTACATAAATTAATGACCAAAATGATATATTTGAACCAGATCGACTCAGTAGGGCGCCACAATTGCAAAGTTAAGCTTTTCGGTAATTATGAATTTGGAAAGAATTGGCATAACCGATTTCAACAAAATTCGCTATGAAGCAGGCATGCAGCATTAAATAACAAAATCTAGACGTTTAGTATAGATATAGAAAACAGGGCTGCTACAATACAAGGAATAAAAAATTTATTTTTACACATATTTGTGTTGAAGTCCACATTAATTTGAACCAAATTTAATACATTTCAATTAAATTTTCCATATAAGACTTGTATAGCATACCATAATTAAATCAAGATGTTTAAAGGAGAGCTAAAGAGCTAACTATGAATTAGGAAGGTATTGGCTGAACCGATTTCAAAGAAATTTCGTTTGTAGGGTGAGCATAGAGAATGGCAAAACGAGATGAATATGTTTAGAACAGATCAAAAAAGCAGGGCTACTACAATATAAGGAAAATAATTTTCTGATTTCAAAGCAAATACATTAGTATACGATTATACTATGGCGAATTTGATGAAAAGCACTTCTGTACCATGGGAAACCTGTGTATAACCCTACTTGTTAAATATTAAAATTGTATTGAAAGGAAAGTAGGCAGATTAGTTCTTTCCAAAACTACTTGTTCATTTGTACATTAAAATTACTAAAAATCATCATACAAAATCAGCACTTGAACTTGAGGATGAAGAAAATGATGAAGTTTCATTTTCCTATGGTGAAATTTCTAATACAGATAAAGTATTTCCAAAATTGAGCTTTAAACTACAAAATGTTGAGTTTTTTTAATTTAAAAAGTTTCCTTACCATGGTGACCGATATTGTTGCCAAATTCCATATGGTGAAACACATTGAAATGGATTAGTTAATCAATTAATTAACCATGTAAATAAATGGCATAACAAGCTATTTCTTCAGTTTCAAATATTGAAAGACTATCAAGGGGAAGAAAGGGAGAGAGGGATGGAGAATGGGAGGAAGAGGGAAAGAGAGGGAGGGAGAATGGGGGAAGAAAGAGAGAGAGGGAGAGAGAATGGGAGGAAGGAAGAGAAAGAGAGGGAGAAAACAAGGAGAGGTGGAAAATGTATTTATTTGTTGTAAGGTATTGTAACTAAATGATGTGTCACACACTATTGACATTTGACTATTCTTTTTATATTTGCTCTTTGTTTGTAATTTCTTTAATCATTTTTGTTCATCTTCATGATTCTTTCTATTGTTCTTATTTGTTTGTTCCTCTTTTTGTCACTCTCTCCCAATATTTGATTAATCTTTTTTGTTCATTCTTTGTTTATTATAATATTTTTTGACATTTCTCAAAATTTTCCACAGTAGAACTACAGGCTCTCTACTAATATTATAAAAAAAATTCAAATGATTTTAATTTTGATGATACTTCTCAATGTAGGTATCAAATTCTAGATGTCTCATATTATAAAATTGTTTTTCATAAAAAGTAAAAGATGAAATAAATGTGGTAACATGCACAGAGGTTCAGAGATAATGAATGCTAATAATAAGTATCATCTAACAGAAAAACTTTACAGAATCCTGGCTTAGATCAATACATTATTTGTAAGCATGAGATGTTATGCTTTCTTGAGTGGATAAAACTATTTCTTTAAAGAAATGTACAAACAAAAGGTGTCTATAAAAGCATTCAAGATATATAATTTTTTAATAGGTAGAGGTAGTACCATAGCTCTGATGGGATGAGTGGGGTTATACAATGTGTGTAGAAGCAAAGGGGCACCAACATGTGTGCTGTTAGTCGATATTTTATTATTTTTTGAAAAATACTATTCATGCATTTTTATTTTTGTGCATACGATAATCATTGTAATATTTTTTCTATTTGGCTATTATTTTTATAATTATCAGTCTGGGACTCCTCAGGTGCTAAGATTATTTGATACACTGATGGGTATATGTTTGGAATATAAATAGAATACTTTTGCCACACAAATGCTAGAAGTAAAAATATTGGAAAACTTATCAGAAATTGAGGCTACTGAAATATCCCGTTGAACTTCATGCCAAAGTGATACATATAAATCTAAAATGGAATGATTGATAAGGATTCTTAATCTTCAATACAGTCCTTAATTTTCAAAGAGTTTTAGATAAATGAAAACATCAGCCTATAATGGACTTGACAGGGAGGAGCCCAAGAAGTACAGATGGTCCTCTACTTACAAATATCTGACTTACTAACATCCGCATCCATTGAATGCACAACCATATTAATATTGACCTCCTGACCATCTTCTAACTGAACTGAGTTCCGCACTGATGAACTGACTGAGGCATCTAGATTTCCGCGGGTTGCTGCATTACGCATTTTTTAATTCTTACTCACAGATTGCATCCTACAGAATGGGTTCATTCTGTTTTTGTTTGCAGCCTCCCACGTTAGCCTCTTGTTAATCTTGTCGAGCATTTACTGGTGTATTTTGTGGATTAGTCTTGTGCTACATCATGTACATTTGTGTGCTTTTATTATATTTACTTTTGTAAATAATAGTGTGCTTCATTTTGTTCCTTTTGGGTAGGGGTTACGAACCTAACACATATACCATATTTCTCGGTATATAAGATGCACTTTTTCTAGAAGAATGACCTCCAAAGTCAGCCTGCGTCTTTTACGCCGAAGGAAAGATTATTACTGCTCTCAATACTGACACTTAGAGCACACTCATTCCCAAAATGGAATAATTGGCAGTCATTTATCGTAAAAACAATAAAATATACATTATTAATAATTAATAGTGAAAACTTTGTTAATATATACAGTGATACCTTATGCAGCATGAATTCCGAGGACGCATTTTCATTATTATGCTTTAATATATGTCCGATCACAGTGATTACAATTTCGGCGCGTTTGCGATGTTTTAGTTCCTAATGAGCCCGTTGAATAACACGATTGATTCCACAGGACATTATAATTCTGGTAGATGTGATAAAAATTTTGTAAATACATAGGATAAATAACGTTACGTGTATTTAGATCGCAATGGCTACAATAATGAAAATATATGCCTACTATATTACCTATAAGCTTCAGGTGATTCAATACGGAAAAACACATGAAAAGCAAGTAGCAGCACGTCATTTCTGTCCACCTCCCACAGAAAAAAATGATCTATGAATGGAGAAAACGAGGAAAAACTGAAGCTGACCGCATAAGAGAAACATAATCTTTGTAAGCTTGGTCTTAAATGGCCACAACTAGAGGAGGAAGTGAAGGATAGTAGAACAGAGGATATTTGGCATTGCTGCACCGATAAAAATCGTTATGTACGAGGCAAAAAGAATTTCAGAAGAAAAAGGATTAGTTGAGTGTACGTATCGTTATTACATATGCATTTCATTTATTATTCATTCCATTAAATTAAAATATCATCCTGCACTTAAGTTTTAGCAAGTAATATCGGTAAAGGATATCTATACGTGCGGCGTGTGCGGTTCACTCCGACCGCTTAATTAATACTCCTGCCGAGTTCACGCAGGGCACATTTATACAAGTTTCGAAGCAATTATTAATGTTTTAGATCATCCTTATTCACTTTTACGAATCAAGTTTACATAAAACGCTATATTTAACTGTTAAAATGCCGTAATATTTTCTGCAAATGTTGCCAGATACGGAGTTAATCACGGCTGGAAATGATATACGACGTGGCCCTTCGTAAATGCTTTGGTGACCAAAATACTTTTTTCCTGTACAAAATCTTCTAAAAAACCGGAGTGCGTTTTATATGCCTGGAAATACGGTATATTACATTAATCCTTATGGAGATATTTGTTTCGAATACTGAACGAACGACTTACGAATGAACTCTAGGAGCGTAACCCGTTCTAATTGTAAGTTGAGGACCATCTGCATATATTTCTAATGGAATAAGAAAACTCAAAATGCTTCTAATTCTTTGCTTTCTTTAGACATAATAGCACCAAAATAAGCGTTGATCGAGTTATAAAAAACAGTGTGCCGTCCTGAGGGATTCTTTTATAGTATGGGTGAGCAAAATTCTGGCCCTAAATGAGGATTCAGAGACGATTATGCTGAAACAGACAAGCCTGTAAAAATAAAACTTCTGATATATTTATGGTTTGGATGCCTTAATTGTCGGCCGACTTTGTTTTTTGAACACCCGGCAGGTGCAGGCCTGCTTCACACTATAACTAATCTGCTTAAAACGGGATCGTGCAAAGCAAGGTATGGCTGTATATACATATAGGCAAATATTTTTGTAACACTGATGTGGAGAGGGTTAACTAGTTACCATATTATCATATACCAATTTTTTGAAGATATTACCTGAAGCTCTCCTCCATAATACATATGCTCTGCATTTTGAATGACTAGCTCATTTGAAAGATTGCTGAATGGTTTTTCACTGGCAAGCATTAAGACTTCCCAAAGAGTGACAGCAAATGACCAGGCACTGCTTCGGCATGTATAACGATCCTGAAATACAAAATATATGTATTTTTATGAAATTTTATAAAGCGTAATCCAATTTTAAAAATTAATATTTTTCTTAAATGAAGTGATATTGCATGTTGACAAAGAATGAGCAGTTATTATTATAACCTTTAGTAAGATTTTGTGATAAATTATTAATTTGGTAAAAGAATAAACTTAGGTGAATTAATTTTCATTTTAAAATCAAAGGCAAGTTGCATTTTCTATCCATCTTACCAATAGTATACTTTCCCAGGGAAGCCACCTTATAGGGGCTGGAGGTCTTCCTCCAATTTCACTATAGTCTTCTTGGTAGGCGCCATTGCACATTGCCACATCACCAATCTTTACTGAGTATCCTCTCCCAACCAAACAATTCCTAAAAGTACAGATTTAAAAATTTACAATGCACTTTGATAACGAATAAGTATAAACAATGATCTAAGAACAGTAAAATAAATGAGAAAGTCAATTCTAAGAAATATATGATTTTTCTCACCTAGCAGCCAAGTCTTTGTGTGCGATATTTTTAGACTCCATATACTTCATACCTGAAGCAATTTGTGTTGCCATATATATAAGGCACCCATAGCTATGCAAAACAAATACAAAACATTACAAATTTTTGGAAAATAGACTTCAATAATCAAAAACAACTTATTAATTCAGCAAATACACTACTAAGGAAAAATGTCCAAACCAAAAGTCAGTATGTAACAGAACCTATATTACCTCAGAGAGTTGAGATTTGTAGGTTTCACACAAGATGTCTGTGATGTCCTGAATTTTAGAAAATGTGTCAAATCTCCAAATTCTGGGTATTCTAAAACAGTCCACAACAAACACTTGTTGGAATCTTGGTCAAGATTCACTTCGTCCTCGTTCTCCCCATCATCTTTGCTCTTCTCGTCAATTTCGAGTTCCTTTTCGTCATTTTCCTTAAACACGCCTTCTTTTGTGAGGTTGGCTGAACAGACTCCGAGGACGCGGACGATATTGGGATCTGTGAGAGATGCCAGGAAGCGCACCTCACGCAGCGTGATGTTTCCATCGGGAGCAGAGACTTCTGGCGTGAGAGCAGGTGCTTTCACAGATTTTGGGGTGGTGGAACGCACTGCAACAAGGCGTCCTCCAATTGGTATACTTCCATTTGAACCCAAAGTTCCACTGATTATCCTCATGCCATCGACGGGAGAAGCGTCACTCAAGCTGCTCGCGCTGCATATGATCACCTAAGGGTTCAAAGTTTAGGAATCAAGGTTTTGCATGGGTAACATTTTTTGATATTTATGAGTATAGCTAAATGCATTTTGTCTTTATTTTGCAACTGGGAAACTTCTTTTTTATATTTCCAATGTATCAATTTTATCTTATGGGTAAAAATCCAACCAGCAATAGATTTTTGCACAATATTTTTTTATTTTCTTTGAACATTAATTAATTTTCCTAAGAAATCAGTAAATGCATGTTATTTTTTGGAATAAGCATAATAATAAACATTGCCAAAGCCTAATATTTAGGGAATTTATTTTCGGGTTAAAAAATCGCAGTCGGGGTTAATTCTCGAGTTTTTAAATTTTTTAAACATATTGAGTGAAATCGAGTTTTAATGAAAGCAAAGCAATTACATTTTTAAAAATTCGGGTTAATAGTAATAGAATTTGTATCCAGTAATCATTATATTATACACGTAATACATTTTTGGGCCTGAATTGATTACACATGCAAACTGGTAACATACAACATCTGAAAGTGTTGCGGATTGTTGCTGCTATTCGATCAGCCTAAAAACAGAGAAGAATGCGATTCTGTTTCGTGTGGCATCTAAATTAAATTCCATACCTCTGATATGGTCAAACTATCAAGTTTTATGTCTTGCAGAAACTTTTCGTCCGTGTTCTTATCCGTGAGATGTAATGTCCGCATGAATTAATTACGTCTTTATTTTTTACGACAACTCTGCGTTTTTGAAATAGCTATCATTAAATAATAAACTCGAGTTTTTAAGTAAGTTACAGCCAAATCAAGAAGGCTATTTATATCAAATGTAGAAGTGAGCTGAAATTGTAAAGCATTTGCATATTAAAATCGTGTCCGAAAGTTCCAAGCTCCTACTTTAATATTAATAATTTTATTACTAGTGTAGCATTTTCGGGTTTATTTGGGTTTTACCCGAGTTATTAAAAATCGAATTGGGAGGTAAAAAACGGGCAAAATCGAATGAAACCCGAAAAATATGTTCCATAATAATATTGCACTGGGCATAAGGACATGAAGTGGATCTTGGTAGCACGCAACCCGCGAAGCTTCACTTCCGAACTAGTTTTAATAGTTGCTATTAGCATTACATGTTACCTACCTCTCCTGCATGACAACTACCCATCTTTTCCATTATCCTAAGGTAGTAGCATGGTATTGGTTTAACTTCAACCTCTCTACACTTGTAGGATTGTCCCATGCTCGGTGCAATGTTCCAGGTCACCACAGGAGGCGGCACCTGAAATGGGTTTTAAGAATCCTTTAACAGGCTTAAAATCTTAACAAAGTTTCTTTTATCCATTTTTTATGAAACGTTTTGCATAATATATTTTAATGAGAGTTTAATTAAATTTAAGATAGGTAAAAATTTGCTTAAATGAACGATATGATATGGAGATGTATTCTTAAATGTTTGAAAAGTTATCGGAATATTTTTTATCTAAATAAAAAATTAGAAATATATGCTGCAAAAGAAAATCGTTTGAAATTCTTTGTGGTTTTTTTAAAAACTTAAAAATTTCTAGGGTTATCGATGCTCTCCTGAAGTATATTTCCGTAAAATCCGTGAAAACATTAAGGTTTCACAATATCAAAATTCTAAAAGAGAACTATTGATTTAATGTGAAATCACCCACCCTGTTGTGCCTTTCCCTCGGAGCAGTGTGATATCGCTTACGGCTCGGTGGATCCGAAGCCACTCGAGGGAAATAGTTGCTCAGGTTGATTGCCTGGGAGCGAGGTGCTGAGAGAGGAGTGCTCTGAAGGCTGCGGAAATGCATCGGCGAGAAACCTCCGGCGATGGATGCCTCCACCGAGGCAGTCACGGAAGCGGTGGCAGCATCTTCATAGTCCGGCGCCGATGGTTCTTCTGCTCAAAATAAGAAGGAAGCGTGACCGTATTGAATGAAGGATAAGCACTTGAAAAACAAAAGATTGAAAAAATTGCTTATCTAAGGCGTCTCCAATAGCCACAGCAAGGTTATAAAAAACCAGATGCGCATTTCGATTACAGTGCAGCCATCTTTAGTGGTAATTGAAAGTAGAATCTAAAGAACTTTTCGGTGAATTTTCACTGAGGACAGCTTTATTGTAGCCGAAATGCACATATGATTTTTCATAATCTTGTGATGGTTATTAAAGACACCCAAGATAAGTACTTCTTTCAATCTTTCGTTTTTGAAGTGCCTTTTCTTGAATTTATTCAGTCATAAGACGAGCTTGATAGTTTTCTGGTGAATATTGGATCAAATATAATGCACGGAAACAAAAATTTCTGAGTATAAAAAAGGCCCCTAGAGTTGACAAATTGAGTTTTTTTGCAGGAAAATATATTCGCAACCATGTATTTCAAAGAAAAAAGTTCTACATAGCAGCAAAATGGGAAAAAATAAATTCAAGCATTTTGTTAAATTAATTAAATTAACTCAATATTCTACCAACCTTCAAAATAACTCATTACCCAATTATAAAGAATTTACTGATACCTCAAATCGATGCAGGTGCTTCTATTAGATAAAATGATTTTCTAATCTAAAAATAAATGATTCTGCTATGCTACTTGAATATCAAAATATTTCAGATTTCAATTTTTCATTATTCGTGCATCCGTTCTTAGTTTCAATGGATAAAATCCAGATAGAACGAATTAACTGTATTTTAGTGCTATATACTTCAAGCGAATAAAATTGAATTTCACACACAGTAATATTTTGGCAATTATCTCTAATAATTTGTTGGTAGTAAATTAATTCAGTTAAATAAAAATAAGGTTCATCTCCACAAAAACTTAGCGACACATGACAAAAGTGATCAATTCAAGCACAGATAATTAAAAAGTAAAAATGAAATAAAAATAGTATTGAATACGAAAAATAAAAAAGCAATTAAAAAAGTGCCGTAAACACAACAAAACGAAATTTAGATTTATAATAAATAAATAAATAAAAACTTAGTTGATGCGGAGACTTGTAAAGTATTTAAACGTATAGGCAAACAAACATACCCTAGGTCAAGTTTGTGCAATAAAAGTAGTTGGAAGATTCACCTTCGCAGGAACTCCTAGCGCCTCCCAAAGTGTTGTGGCCTGTAGTGCCATAGCAAGTTCGGAGGGCAACGTCACCTCCGCGCAGACTGGCGTAATTCGCCATACCGGAATTCAACGCGGTCATCGGGCCAACGCTGCCGCTACCCCCATAACAAGAGACCGTGGCTGCAGTGGCAGCTGCCGCCGCAAGGAGCGGCGAAGCCCTAAGGTCATCCGGAGGCTCGTAAAAGAAGGAAGTAGTGGGGGCGACGGTGGATCCCGTTAGAGAGGGACTTCGCCGCCGCCCCAGGGCGCCCTCGTCGTCCTCCAGGTCGTCGTCTGCGGAGGAACCGTGGTCCCTCACCGGGTAAGATCTGCCGCTGATGCTGCCCCTGACGCTGCCTCCTCCGCCGCCCCCGACTGATGAACCGCCTCCTCCCATGTGCATCATTCCGCTGTTCATCGGAGCCAGATTCATGAGAAGGTCCTATTCGGAGAATACGGACGATGGCATAAGATGGTGATTGAGATGAGATTGGTGTCGATTTGAGCAGGATTGGATCCTTGGAATTGATAGGCAGCTTACAAACTTCATGGACCGATTGGTAGAAAAATTCTCATTCAAAAAGGATTATTTAGGTACTGCAACACTGTCTTGTGAATATAACGGCGGATTGGTTACTTTGCGAAGCAAATTCATTTGTCTTTAAGCTATTATAGCGAATGAAATTTTACCATATGTATGCCAAATCTATAGAGGTTGCTCAAAACTCGCGATCGGGTTTGATTTTAAGAGCTTATAATTTCCACTTTGCTGCAACAGAACAAATAAAATCTTTACGACGTATTTTCCATTAAATAAAAATTATGAGGTGACCATGGCGGCGCTCTAGGGAGGCAACTGAAAATAAACACAATGAGACAGTTAATTTTTTTAGAAATTAAATTAAATTTGTAAGGTTTGTTCTTATTTTTGCTTAAACAAAAAGCTTTAATCTTCAATAATCATTATTTTATCAACCATTTTATTGCAACTTTTGGCAGGCTCTATAAATTAGTTATTGAATTATCGTACGGTGTTTCTCTAAAAACCTAGAAAATTAGTCGTAAAATGCTTGTGTTGCTCATGATTTACCTTCATGTTGATGGTGACACCAAAAGGATTCCTTAGGATTGTTGGCGAACCGTGAAGTAGTTTCTGACGTCGGCTCAGGACCAATATGATGACAAAAACCACCAGAAGTAGTAGGGTTATGGCAGTTAGGACACCAATGACGACTTCTACGTATCCATGACCTTCTTTTCTGGCAGCGACTAAATGTATGAAATTTGACAGATCACAGAAATGTTCAGGTATACCCAACTATATACTGTTACAGAATTACAATTGGTTTTATATTCGGAATCTCCATTTACCAATTTTCAGAAAATAGGAGAAATTTTCGATATACATGAAACTTTTTAGCTACAGATGTTATTTTTACGCAGGTAAATTTTTACACTGAACAGATGGAAAAATATAAATAAAAGGGATTCACATGTCTGCGTCATGCAATTGGATTTTGTACATCACACTTGACGACGTGGATGATAACTGGAAATCGCCTATCACTACCATACTCACTCGTTTCGTAAGGATCCCAGGATGAATCTGCGTTCACAGAATTGACGACTATTTCCTCAGAACTTGAGTTTGGTTCCATTTCCGTGGTGAAGTTACCAACAGCCGGCTCTGAAATAATATTTTTCGCTCTTTTCACAAATTTATTATTCTTAATCTAACCTAAGGTTTCAGCTAACTTAATTAGCCGTTTTTATAATAGATCTAATTACTATTCATTTCTTTGATTATTTTTTTTATAGTTTGTAGTCATGATAAAATATTACACTATGTATTTTATCCCATATATTTATCATAAAATCAATCTGGGAAAAGTATCAACATCGGTTGTGTTTATAAATGTAACAAATATATAAACACGCAAGGTTTGAAATGCGTTGGGAAAAAAAGAACATGGTCGAGTCTTTGGAGAAATGAAATTGTTACACGCCTGGAGAGACAAAACCATGACGATTAGAAAAACTCCGACTAAAAAGAGAAAAACTTCTTAAGAATTTCGATGCTCTCAGACGATGCAGTGCTGGTACGAACTCCAAATAAAAAGAGAACAAGACGGAGGCGAACGCAAGTCGGCATATTTTTCCTACAAATAAAAGATAGGTCGGTGTACGAGGATGGCACGGGAGCCGAGCGGGCGCAAGGGAGGGAGCACAAAGGGACAGAGGAGGAAATGCTTAGTCTCGTCACATTGCGAGATAAGATCAGCGATTACCATTTCCAGTTCAAAGACGACCGCGGCCGTGCCAGGTACAAATTAGGGCCAAAGTGATTTCCGAGAGCTCTCACGAAGGATATCCCAATTTAGAATTTTGTCACATAATGCTAAGAATATTTCCCTCGAGAATTAAAATGCGAGGAGGCTACAGTCAGGGAGGTAATGAGGTGAAGTTCGTCGGAGCTCTTATTAGTATCGTTTTGGTCGCATTCAGGAGGCGAACCTTCTCTAATTAAACCGAGCCCAAAATAAACAGGGCCGCCGTTAGAAAATCGGTCTCCAATGAACAAAAACGATGCAGTGCCAATAACAAAACGCTTTCCTAAAAATTGATAGAGAATACTACCGTCTTGATTTGGCTTTATGTTATGTATTTTAAGCCTTACCACATTAAATAAAATATTTTTCATTATGAAAGCACGAACGAATTAGTTAATTTTAGTCGCACTTATTACTAAATCGTATTTTTAATTACAATAGAAAAATTTTCTAACCGTGATTAAAATTTTATGATGGTAAATCACGCTTTAAAGGTGCTCTGATAATTTTACAAGCCACGTTTATGCGATTTTATATAATTGATTACCAATGTTATGGTCCTTATGTACCGTATCAACGTCATGCCGCACTAATAAGGCCATTGACCTATAGTGTCTACAATTCAAGACCACCAGGGAAAGCTAACCTATTGTACGCAAGATAAATTTATTAACACCCAACTCATCCAATATTCGGTGAAATATTCGAGACTCATCCTTGTTATTTACCGTTGTTGAATTGTCTATAATTTAATTAAGACCTTGATATAAATTAGAAACTTAAGAGTTATATGCTAATATTTCTTAAACTGCAAGGTCGTTAGTCTTTGAGAATTAAGCTACAAATGCATAAATGAACTTCATCGGCTCTTAAAAGTGTTTGTCTGAATGTATATTGCATCTTTAACATGCGAGCTTGAACAGGCCCGCTACCTATAGATTAAGCGAGTTTCCTTAATTACGTGTAATCTACGCTAAAACATATTTTTTCTGCATTAAATTATTTTAATAAACGCAACGAAACGATAATTCTTAACTATTGTTAAACAAGCTCAAACGAGAGACGCTGTGGGCAGAAAAACGTAAAGAAGACATTTGATAACATAATTAACCAATGTCATTTTATGTAATAATTGTCTTCGTGAGAGCCTCGATTGCCTCTCGTTTCTTTTATTTGAGTTGAATATTGTTTCGTCAAAGTCAAAAGAATTTATTTTTTGTTTACTAATTGATATTTCCCCTTTCTTTCTTGATAAGCAGATAATATGCTCTATATTACACATTTTTCGTTTATTAATAATTTTATTTGAAATATTATTTTCTAAACGGTAAAAAGATCAATTTTACGTGTCAATCCCTAAAGAAAGGGAATTTTCGGTGACGTTTTCCACTGTGACAGACCAATAATTGTTCCAAATCTATCCTTATCGCCGCTCCGTAAATCTGAGATTGTTATCTCTTTAATTGATTTCAGTTAGCTCAAATTTGACCTCATAGGATGCGTTTCTTTATCTCAACTGTCACAGGCAGATTTCAAACCATTTTATAAAGAGGAATCTTTCTCGCTGTGAAAGCAGCATTCCTAAAACGTCGCCAAGTTAAGAAATTCGATATGACGTGGATATCGGTTATTTTAACTGGACCCTGAAGTTTCTTTGTCAGAGAAAAACAATAGCTATGAAAATGAGTGAAAACGAGAGAGATTATTCATATTGACGTAAGATTCAAATTGATATCACATTTATTACCCGGGAAAAATCTTCGGACCAAAATTCGTACATTGTTTCGCCTATTTAAATTTTTATATTTTCTTGTGCATGATTACTATACATTTGGGTTAAAATTACTTCGACTCCAAATGCACGTATTGGGAGCGGATAGAATTAATCCGCTGTGGAAGCGAAACGGTCTCACGATGGAGGCTTTTTGCATCATATTGAAATCAGTTCTAAAAATCATTTATAGCGCTCTTTGATATCACGTAAATCATCGATTCTATTCTTGTAGTATCTTTCTTGGGATATGAAATGAAATTTCTGCGACACAGCCTATTAGTCATAATCTCTTGATCCAATTATGGGCGACGGGTCCAGTTATGGTATAGATGAGATAGGCTTACAGTTAGATGGATTAAATATTTTGGAAAATAACGAGTGCTAAAAATTAGAAGAGGAGATTCATTAACGACGTAAGTATGACATTTTATGTTTCCGAATGCAAGAAAATTGTATCTGAGTTTATTAAAAAGAAGCCGACGTAATAGTTGCAATTTAGATAAATTCTGTAGCTGCAGGGAAGTCTCAAAATTACGATATTAATTTAAAGAACGAGATCACTGTCTTATGCGGGCATCGAATCGTTTTCAAAGTGAGATATGATCCTGTCAAAATTTTAATTATGGAAATCCCTTAGACTGACTTCTCAAAATTAATTTCCGATTTTTTTTTGTAAAATTCATGGATTAGTTCTTCCGTACCCTTCTCACTGAGACGGAAGCAGTGAATGGATTTATTTATCCTTGCTTGTTAATAATGCGTAAAAAATCAAATTTTCGTATATTGACTGCTCAAAAGCCACTTGGACGAGAAAAATGAAACAACCTATTTCTTACTATATCCACTCTGAAGTTATCTTAAGCCTAAACATGGATATACCCAGGTTCAGTGAATGAAAAAATACAGAAATGATGATGTAAAATATGTAAAAATAATTTTCTGGGAATAAAATGAGCTGAACTCAGAAGCCAGTCAGTGTAAGTTAGTGTTTTACAGGCGAAAGCTATCTGATGGAAGGCATTACATATTAAGAGATTACGCTTAGGGCTTCCAGACCGGTTATTACCGTATTCGGTTAACCGGTTAATCGTTAAATGTTCTCACTATTCATTAACTGGGTAATTTCGTCCGATTAACCGTCTTCTGGATACGATCAAAATTCTTCCCAAAATCGCTATGAAAAAAATTAAAGGTAAACAAATTGTTTAAAATGAATAACTATAAAAATCAATTCGGTTAACTAGTGCAGGGTACAGTGAAATCGTTCACATTTACATTGGTGGTGGTTGTGGTTGGGGGAGGTAGAAGAGGGAATGGAAAACAAAGAAACCAAGGAAGCGAGATCTAATTAGCTGGAAATTACGGCCGACAAGTTTACGGAGCTATTCTCTTAAAATCCTTTTTTTCAATTTCACAAAACTAGTGCCATAGAGTCTAGTTCCGAAATATTTGAATTTTTTAGTACTGCATCCAAGTGAATACGGTACATAGTACATAAGGGGAAAAATATGTTACGAATACCATATACGTGATACGTCTGGTAACACTGCTGGAGAGGCATTCTACTCGCCGATGTCTAGGCAGTTTGGTACCCTCCACTCTCGCCCTTCCTAATCTTTAACCCTTCGTGGCTTGCACTATCAACGCAACATATGTTTTAATTAAAAAATCGCAGTATTTGGAAAGAACCTCATGGAATAATGTAAGCTACATTGTCGCTTTTTCTGAATTTTTACATTTGCAGAAAGTAACGGACGGGAAATTCGCAATCGACATTACGAAAGAGGGGCGGCCATTTATTACCGTATACATAGTTTATATTTTTACCGGTTAATTACCGGTTAACCGGTTAGCTGGTGGAACTTTAACCGTAATCCCGGTTAGTGAAAATGCCGGTTAATTGGAAGCACAAATTACGCTGTAAAAGGCATTCTAGAAAATTTAGATTAAATTTATTAATAAGAAGAAACGTACGAATTAATTGCTTTATTAAGCCTTATATTTTCTTGAAGTAAAATATAATCTCGTTATATGAAAAAACTGACCAAGTTTAAAATAGGTTGCTCGTTATTATGATTCACATGATACTAGACACCAGTCAATAGAAAAATCAACCTGTCGACTTTCATCAGTGCTCAAAATTTTAACATATCAGATGAAAGTTTTTCTCATGTATTCCACGGATGAATCAAATAAACAGAAAAAAATCTTTCCATATCAATGGATTTTGCTTTTGGCATTATTCAGGTACTTCATTTATCCGCCGTTCAACCTCGATTAAACAATAATCGATGCACGCAAAAACGAATGGTATAAAAAAGGCCCGCTCTCGTGCAACCATAAAAATAACAAGTGGATTTTTAGCTTTTGCCGTCATTTTTCTTCCCAAGGAGACATCATCCAGACGGTTTTTTCTGTCATATCAAATCGATCGGAGAGAGGCTTTATTTCATTCCTTTTCCGTACGCTTTTGAGTCATGATCACGCAATGTATTACTAAGAGAAAAACTCTCCAGCATACTCCATTCTTCCGCACCGCTCGCGTAAAGCAGCCATCTTCTTCTCCCGCCACCGCGTACTACATACCTCTCTTCTCTCTCTCTCCATTTTTTCTACATCTACATTTTTGTCTCTTCTTTTCCGTATTTTTTCTTTATTCTCTCTTTTTATTTGATCTCTCCTTCCCTCTTACCCTTCTCCTTACTTTATCTCTAATTTTTATTTGTTTCATTCTTTCCCTTCGTTTCTCTCTGCCGCTCGCCCACTCTCCAGATGCGTGTCCGCGTGCCGATGTCGGCACGAGATAACTCGTCTGCTCTAATCTCTCTCCTCTCCGTCGCCCTCTCTTAATCCTCTCTTTTTCACTCGGGACGCCAGCTGGCTGACGCAACTATTTTTTTAACTGCCGAATTAAAAAAAATCTCGGCGGGGAAAAGGCGATCACCCATTTAGATCCGAGGGCATAATAAGTTATTAAGTAACCCGACGCCTTTTAATTTTTTTAAAATGACGGGAGCTGATCCTATCCTTTACCTGCGGTGTGCGCTTAATCAGGTCTATCTTAAAATGGCGAACGGATTCGTTGGTTTTTTGCATTTTTCAACAGCCTTGATCGTCGCTCATGTTACCATTGTATCGATAAGAGTCTCAACCAGGGGTGCATATCTGTATGGGATACAAGGGGAAATCGCTTTAGTCCACAATCTTATTGTTTTAAAATCTTGGATGAACGATTAAACCCTGAAAGTTAGCTTTCTCAAGTTGATCAATTTTTTCATATCCACATCAGTGATTTCCAGCTTTTTACATGCGCGACACCCTTAAAAATATAAACAGGATTTCACGGAATTTCATCTATAAAGTATATACTATCTCAGTTATTTCCCTAAAACCTCTTACCTTTTACATAATCAAGGATTCAGCTGAGTAACATCATTTTTAATGGCATCCCTAGCTCTCAAGTACTTAGGCACTCCAGTTTGGAAACACGCCTCTACACCAAAAAACGGAAAGATATGAAACCAAAGACATAACCGTCAGATGCATAAGTTGTATTAGAACTAGATTGCTCAAGGAAATTTTCCATTTCGACATCATTTAGAAGAAATTTTAAAGTGGCGTTTCATATGTCATATATCGGAGAGGTATTTTAGCAGATGATAAAATGTACTTAAAATGCATGTCATAAATCTTAGCTAGTATACATCATATGGAAGAGATTTGGAGAACTTTTAAAATGATGTTTTAGATATGCAAAACTATAGAACTGCGGGATAAGTATGCGTCTTCAAAAATCACTTAATATGACGAAAAATACGTATTATAGAAAACAAGAGCACAAATTAAAATATATGCTCAATAAAGGGGCCCTTCTAATTCATAGAAATTAAGATTATTTCTTAATTTTATTTAACTTTACGCTTCGCTTCACATATAAACACACATACGTACATATACGCGTGAAAGACATTTTAGCATCGCATATAGCCTATCGCGAGAGAAGGTATTTTTTCAGCAGAGGAACATCATGCCTTGCTCATGCGATACTTCACAAAAAGGAGAAAAATCCAATGTTCACAAAGCAGGCGACGGTTCCGCTCGGCGCACGAAAGACGAAATATACTAAAAAGCAGGAATTCTGGAATATTCAATCATTAGTACCGGACACGGGACGTGTTCTCCTTTAGGTTCGTGACAAAAGAGAGAGCTTGTGATCCGAACTTGTCAACCGAGACGCGAGGAAGCGAATTTCTCTTTTTATATATCGTCATTTTTTGCATACGCCGTTCTCATCTAACGTGCCACAAAGGCAACGAACCCATTTAGGTTTTTCTCACGCATAGAGTTTTTCACACGCAAAAACCGCTATCTTTTCACTTGGAAGAGTTATCTATCGGAGTCTCACGAAGATGCATGGTCACTACGAAATATATATGAAAGGCATCTTTAATTTTGATATCATGTTATTCTACTTTATATGACATTTTTGGGTTTTTCTAGTAGAAAAAACCGAAGAACATCACGTTAAGACTTTAATCTTGATGCTTCAGTGAATCAAATGAAATATACTCTTCTTAAAATTATAGAGGTGCAGAGATTAAAAAAAAAACAATTATTAGATTTTTGTCCTCTTTGACACCACGTCTGATCTAGATGGAGGCATAATACATAGATCTAGTTAGAACCAGGCATCTAAAAGGTTCATAGAGATAACATTGTCTGGTATTTTAACTTACTTAAATATCTATCACAAAAAATTACAGGAAAAGATCCAATGGCGCAATATTTGAAACCATTGAAGGTTCCTGATATTTTAAAGCTATAGTTACGGAAAATTTAACTTTCATCGATAAAATGCTACAACGAGAAATAAATCTTTATAATATCCCAATTATTGCCAGATATTTTAGCGTTTGAACTATCTCTCTAAAACTATAACCGAAGGCGATGATGCAGACATGCACGATTTTAGAGTATTAACGGCTAGTTAGGTAAAGATTATGCTATTACTTTAGTCTAGAATGCTCTGATTTAAGAAACTGTTTCTGAGAGACTGGAGCACCAGGTTCGAATGTCCATCCTGAATTTTAAAAATCTTTATTTTAGTTTATAACGAAAAACACGTGCAAATATTCCTCACTCATCGAGACTCTCTCAATGTTACTTGAAACTTTCTTCATCATATTCCATCCATACTCTTCGTATTTCGCTTAATTTTCTTCCCGATCCAGGAAAAAGTAAGGGAATGGGAAGAAGAGGGTAAAAATGGGAGGTAGACCGAGGCAAAACTTAGTGAGTAATGCAGTTTCACGGGAGTGGAATGGTGCGCCAAAAATGATGTTTGAATATAGCCAAACTTTTGAAATACCATAGCGCGAGTTTTATCCGAGGAAGTTGAATCCCCTGGATATCTATTCTCGGGACGCAAAAAAGTTAGTTTCTCAAATGAAATAAGAATGGAAAAGATGTATGGGACACTCTCTCTTTGGTTTGTGGGTGCGTCGGGGATACTTAATTGCTTTTCTTAACTTTCCATTATTTTTATTGCAACTAACTTAATATCTTTATGAAAGTTCAAGAAAGAGGTTAATCCCTATGGAGTGAAATTAAATTTGAATTTAAATAATTTATACATATACATAATTTACGAAGAGGAAAGGTAATATGAAATTTGTGGCAACTAGGTGCCACAGGAAGCCCAGTGGACATTTACCGTATGAAGACCCGCTGAGGGTATCGTGTCGATGAGAAACATATGAAGAGATGTATCTTGGAATATTTCGGATAGTACCCTTATTCAGCCAAAGAGAGAAGACAAATTATATATATACTATATATATATATATATATATATATATATATATATATATATATATATATATATATATATATATAGGGTGTTCCTAAATTATGCCGACAAAATGATAGGGACTGTAGGGTGGCATGCACAATGTGCGAAATACCCGGTCCCTGGGTCCGAAGCAGTTTCCTGTTCGAGCTACGAGGTGAGAAATCTCGTATCTAAGCATTCGGCGTTAAGGAAACCCGTCCATTTAGCAGCTCGATCCCCAGATCTAAATCCTCGGAATATTTTTGTTTGTGGTCACATCAAGATCCTCGTATATGAAAATGCAGTCGGTCGAGAGACGAACCTTTTCCCTCACATCCAGACTGCATGTGATTCAATCCGCCACTCGCAGGGGGGGGGGGAGAATTTATGTACAAACGAGGCAATCGGAAGATGCATGTTGTGTTTGCAGTTTGGGGGCCGCCAGTTCGAGCACCTCCTTTAATGAATCTTGTCCCGTACTTAGTGCTGTAATTGTGGATTAATAAAACATGCCGTTACGTCCAGAAGTTCCTATTTCTTTTTCATGTAACTCGGCAAACACACCTTCTACCAAATGCACCATCCGCCATCCGTACATTCGTGCCTGCAAGAAATACTAAGTAAAGAGAGTGAGGAAAAACATTTCACTTTGCACCGAGGCAGCGCATCACAGGTGGCGTGCAAATCACTAAGATTGCCTTAGCATCGGTCATTAGGTATGAGATTTCTGACCGCGTTGCTCGAACAGAAAACTGTTTCGGACATATATATGTATATATCATACATGCACTGATGGTGTAGTGGTTAGCGTGTCGGCTTTCTATTGCAAAGTTCGGAGGTTCAAACCTCTCGAATGGAGGTTTTATAAAAAAAAATATCATCAGTGCCTGGCAGCAATACTGTCAGTATGGTATAGAGCCGAAAACAAATGATGTTGGTTGGGTCTATATCCAATACAGCTGTAGGCGGGATCAGGACGATTTGAACGGCTACAGTACTGCGATGTAGAAAGCAAGAGGGAAACTACCACATTACAATCCCTAGTAATGATTATATGTTTGGACAATATGAGTTCTCTCGAGGTAAAACAATCCGGAGGTAAAATAGTCCCACAATCGGATCTCCGGGCGGGGACAGCCTTGAGGAAAACATTTGTCGAAAGTAATTTACGAATAGGGACTTGGAACGTAAGAACTATGAAAAAAGCAGGAAAGCTAGAGAACTTGAAAGAAGAAATGAGAAGAAATAGAGTTGACATTATAGGACTAAGCGAAACTAGATGGGAGGGAGAAGGACAGTTCGACTCGGAAGAATTCACGGTAGTCTATTCTAGAGGAAATAGTGGGGAAAGGGGAGTAGCTCTGGTACTTAGGAAAGATATGATGAAAAGCGTGACAAAGATAATAGCAACGAACGATAGACTGATTGCAATAAAGCGAAAAGCAGTCCCAGTGGACATGCTGATAATCCAGGTATATATGCCAACGTCAGCTCATGACGATGAAGAAATAGATGAGATTTATGAGCAAATTAATGAAATTTACGAAGAAGACGGAAGAGGAAAGGTAAACTGCATAATAATGGGAGATTGGAACAGCATAGTCGGAGAAGAACAGGAAGAAAATGTTGTCGGGCAATACGGACTTGGGAAGAGAAATCGAGGAGGGGAGAAACTCGTAGAATTCTGCATCAATAATGACGTTGTAGTGACCAATACAGGAGATAGAATGAGATGCCAAATAGATTACATCCTTGTAAAACAAAGATTCAGGAACAGCATAAAGAACGCCAAGGCATTTCAAGGAGCGGACATTGATTCAGATCACAGCCTTCTAATACTTGACGTGAGTACAAAGCTCAAACAAATAAGAAAAACGAGAAGAGAAAGACAGACCTGGGACCTAGAAAAACTGAAAGAAAGGCAGGATGTAGTCAGCATGAAGTTAGAAGATAACCTAAGAAAGTTGGAAAACAAACCGAAGACCGTTGATATAGAATGGGATGAAATTACAACCAGTATCAAGGATACCTTGGATAAAGAGTTTGGAAAACAAGAGAAGAAAATCAGAAAACCATGGATCACGAAGGAAATGCTGGAGAAAATGAATGAGAGACGAAAATGGAAAAACGTTAACACTGAAGAAGGTAGAGCCAACTATAGACGTATAAACAATGAGTTGAGAAGGGTAACAGATAAAGTTAGAGAAAATTGGATAAAAGGAAAATGTGATGGAATAGAACAAATGGAGAAGTTAGGACGGTACGATATGATATACACTAGAGCACTCGAGTTAGAAGATAAGAAATCTAATGGAATTCATGGTATGGGAATTATGAATACGGATGGGAAGATAATAGTCTCAGAAACAAAGGATGTAGCACAGGTATGGGAAGAATGCATTAAGGAATTATGCAGCAAACAGGCAGGAGCGGCAAAAATAGAACTGGAAAATGAGGAAAACATTGAAGAAGACAACTTAGGACCAAGTATTATGGAGAGCGAAGTAGAAAAGGCGATAGTGGAACTAAAGAAAGGGAAAGCCACGGGCAGCGATGGAATACCGTCTGAGATACTTAAAGTCATAGGATCAGAAGGGCTAAAAGCGATCACGAAATTAATTAATAAGATTTACGACACGGGAGAGTGGCCTCGGGATTTCCTAGAAGTATCAATGATCCCTCTAAAGAAGAAGCCAAAGGCAATGCAGTGTAAAGATTACAGAACGATAAGCCTTCTGTCACACACATCGAAGATCATCACGAGGATTCTTAATAAAAGGCTGGAGAAAAAGGCAGAAGAAATAATAGGGGAAGATCAATTCGGTTTCAGAAAAGGACGAGGAACTAGAGATGCTATAGGAGTAGTTAGAATCATATCAGAAAGGGCAATAGAGTACAGTCAAGATATCTGCGCATGTTTCGTAGACTGGCAGAAGGCCTTTGATAGAGTAAATTGGTTAAAGTTGATGAAGATATTAAAGGATATAGGAGTAGACTTGAAAGACAGGAGACTGATTAGGATTCTAAATGTGAATCAAATTGTAAAGGTCAGGTTTGAGAATGTGGACACCTGCGGATTAAATATCGGTAGAGGGGTAAGACTAGGCTGCTGCCTATCGCCAACCCTATTCAATATATATGGAGAAAGTCTAATGCAAGAAGCTTTAGAAGGCACAGGAGATTTCAAAATTGGAGGAAGGATTATAAGAACAGTAAAATATGCAGATGATCAAGTACTTCTAGCAAGAAAGGAAGAGGAGCTACAAAAAATAATAAATAGACTAGTGATAACAGGTTGAAAATACGGTATGGAAATAAATACAGAAAAATCCAAGGTCATTCGAATATCGGGTAAAAAAGAGAATCAGAACATAAGTATTAGGGGAAAGCCTTTAGAACAAGTTTCAGAATATAAATACCTTGGAAGCATCATAACATGAGAAGCAAAATGTACGGATGAGATCAAAACTAGAATAGGAAAAGCAAAAGCTGCTTTCAGGAGAAAGAAACAACTACTTACAGGGAATATAAGGGAAGATATCCGCAAGAAGTTGATAAAATGCTATGTGTGGAGTATAGCATGGTGTGGGGCAGAAACATGGACGCTAAGGAAAAATGACATAAAATACTTGGAAAGCTTTGAAATGTGGACTTGGAGGAGAATGTTGAAGATAAAATGGACAGATAGGATAAAAAAACGATGAAGTGCTATGAAGAATAGAAGAGAAGCGAATGATTATACAGACTATCAGAAAAAGGAAGGCTAACTTGGTTGGACAATACCTGAGGAGAGAGAGTATGATTAAAGATGAGTTAGAAGGAAAACTAGATGGGAAAAGGGAAAGAGGTAGGAAAAGGTTTCAGCTCATAGACGATTTGAAAGGGAAAGAGAGGTATGAAGATATGAAGATGACATCGGAAAATAGGAATATATGGAGAACTAGGTTTAACCAAGAATAATCACGGATCTGTCTACGGACAGATTACCTATGATGATGATGATATCATATATATCATTATGCTGCTTTCCGAAGACAGGTTTTAGCTGAATCGCTGCCTTCATCTCTCTCTCTCCCTAGAAAGTTCTTTTATACCTCTATAAGTACTATATTCCTGCTTTATATTCTCTAATATTCCTATTCTTTTCTCCCTCTTCCTCTTCTTTCGCTAATTTTGCCTTCTAAGATCGTCCTTTGTAAACACTGTCTTCTCAATATGTGCCCTATCCAATTTGCTTTACTTTGCCCGATTGTTTTTATTAGCATCCTTTCTTCTCCCGCCATTTCTAATACTTCTTCATTTCTCCTTCTCTCTATCCGTTTAACTTTCATCATCCTCCTCCATACCCACATCTCAAAACTTTCTAAATATTTTTCCTCCTTTCTCCTTACCGTCCACGTCTCTGTACCATAAAGAGCTATGCTCCATATGTAGCATTTTGCTAATTTCTTCCTTGTTTCTAAATTTATATTCTTGCTTGTAAGAAGCTCCTTCTTCTCGTTAAATGCTGCTTTTGCCATTGCAATCCTATTTCTGATGTCCTGTTTACTACTTCCATCCTGCGCTAAAATACTGCCAAGATATTTGAAACTACTTACTTGTTCCAATTTTTGGCCATTTACCATTATATTTAATTCTTTATGTTCCTTTGAAATCACCATGACTTTCGTTTTTTCGGCATTCATCTTCATTCCATATTGTTGGCCAACCTCCACTAGTAATTCTGTTATCCTCTGAAGCTATTTCTCGTCTTCTGCTATTAATCCCAATAAACCCCCCTGCAATTCCTTTTTCAGCCCCACAACTAACGTCACCTACCCCATAACTTCTCCTATCAACTGCACCACCCGCAATATCATTTACCTCCTGAGATGCACCCAATGTTCCGCTTTTTATATTGGTCTCACCAGCAATCCCCTCAACATCCGCATGAACGGAGACCGCAACAGCGTCATTATTAAACGACCGCTGCCTGTGGCCGTTCATGCGAACAATCACAACTTAAAACAGGGGTCGTCAACCTACGACCCGCGGGCCACGTGCGGCCCTCGAGAACGCTTTATGCGGCCCGCAAAGCTGTAATGAAAAAGTGATCAAGAAAATTTCTCATGGCCTATTTTATATTTTTTGAGTAAAATTATGGTCTCAAAGCCTTTTATGGTGAAGTTTTAACGCTATTAAATTAGGTAGACTAGATTTCGTTCGTATGAAATCACAGAATCTCTAGAAAACTTTTGATTTATTAGCTCATCCGGCCCGCCGAGACTTTTTTGACTCCCAATACGGCCCTCCGAAACATTCACAACTGCAAATGTGGCCCGCCATGCAGAAAAGGTTGCTGACTCCTGACTTAAAATGTAATTATTGCTTCACGGTGAGAGCCATTAGCGCTCTCCTCGATAATGCTTCGGCTTCCCAACTCCGTCTGTGGGAGCTTGCCCATATCCATCTTCTAAACTCCTTCACTCCTCCTTGCCTCAACATTTGCTAGTATTTCAATCCTTTTCACCATTCCTCCACCAACTCCGCATCTTCCAATCACAGACTTTTCTACACTACACTCACAACCCCATGCCTCCACCCAGTGTCACTGCCATCAGTTGTCTCTCTCCTGTGCTGACGAAGGGATCATCCCCGAAAGCTTCCGTGTTTTTTGTGTTTGTTTTACGTGTGTGACTTTGACACCCCAGCAGCTTGCCAACCTGAAGTTAATGAGTTCTCACTTGGATAACTTATTCTAACAACTTGTAGCCATCCATTTGTCCCATTTACCTTTCCTCTTCCGTAAGCATTTAAATATATATATAATTATAAATAGCTACTTTTTACATATATATGATATATCTCTATTATATTGTACAAGGTGAGGTGACACTTGCAAAGCGCAGTTAGTTTTCAAAACCTCCTGTAGAGGGTGTGGAGTAACAGTGGAGTGCGACAACCTGAAGGAACACTTAATAACTAATAGAAGTCGTGTTCAGCTTATAAATGCATATTTTTGTATGGTTACTAACGACAGTATATAGTTAGTTATGTTAGTAAATAACCTTTCATGTTTGCTTCGTTTAAAAGTTTACACTTTGAAGCTTCACTTACGTATCGCTAAGAATTAAAATCAGAATTTCTTTAATACATCGAAAAGTACAGAAAGCTTCAATATATACAACACGCTATATTAATTTTAGTTTGTATTTAAATGAAAGTCTTATGTTATAATGTTAAATGAAATTAATATAGATGCTATGTATGTATAAGTTTCATTTGATTATCGGTATTTATATTTAATTTCAATTTTATTCAAATTAAAGTTACAATACAATGAAGTTCATTGAATCTGAAAGAGAACATTATGATTTAACTCGAGAACCGAATGTACCATTATTTAATGTAAATAAGAGGCATGTAGCATGGGTTATGATTGGAAAATGTGAGAGAGAATTATGAGTGATTGATTAATTAAATGTGATTAATAATTAAATTAATTATTGGAAGTCATTACTGGTTTTATGACTGAACTCATTCACTTTATCCCATGTGTAAGAATTTACGTGCCAAATGATCCAGCAATTCCTTTTAACATGTATTGCAGACAATTCATGATCAAACTGTCTTACGCCATGACAATAAATAAATCGCAAGGCCAAACCTTAGCCAAAGTTGGAATTTTTACACCTGAACCTTCGTTTACACATGGAAATATGTGAGATAATCAAGAATTCGAACATTAAATTTTATATAAAGAAATATTCCAAATTAAATAATAACACAGAATTGAAATAGGCCCCTAGTTGGTATATATTTCTATGCACATTATTCAGTTAAAACTCATTTTATACCACAAACTTCGAATGCGTTTAAACATTTTATATGCTGAGACTTTATTTTAAGCAGCTACGAATCGACGCAACTTGGTGCTCAAATGGTATTTCATTATGTTTTTATCTGTCTTTATTACTAGGGGATCCGCGAGATCTTTGGCCTCGCTCAGCCCACTTTGGAGCTGTTGGGAGGAGGCACATTTCGCGCCTCTGGGAGACTCCCTGTACATTTTAGAGAAATGTTTATTTGACGTTTTCTTTATTATTTGATGTTTTCCTATGGGTAACAAATTTTGTTTCGATTGGATAAGATTTGGAAATTAGTGCAATCCGCTAACGCATATTGCGCAGTAACTAGAGGGGTTGTATTCTAGAAATACTATAGGCATTCGACACTAAGTTATTTGTACATGCACACGATGTTTGGTAAAAATCGTACAACCGAGACGGCAGTTATCGTAGAACAGACAAAGAAACAAAATGCACATGGACTCAACAGGAGAGACCTCGCTTCGCTCGGCCAATTAAACGAGCGACTGAAGGGATTCAAAAAATAAATGTTTGAGGCGGAGAAGAGTGGGGAGAGGGAGTGGCAGAAGCTAACCAGGGGTGAAGTGGCAGGGCGGAGGCGGGCGAACGGAGACGGTTAGGAAAAAGAAAGGGGTGGGAAAAGGAAGGCGAAAGCAATACATAATGTGTGTACAAAATATTGGTAAAAAGAGACAAAGATAGCAAAGTTACAAAGTGTGTACAAAATCTTTAGGTAAACTTAATAGAGAAGAATGATTATGGAAAATGAATTCATTTAAAAGAAACGAATCCTTACAATCAATTATCTCTAGCTGTTCTAAAGCATCCAATCTGCTGCCTTTTATTTCTAAATGTAGGAATTTAGGGTTAAAAGAACTGTGATGAATAAAGCCTGACTCATTAATGAAAGTGGTGATTAAAAAGAAAGTCCACATTGGAAGGCTCTACTTTCTGGAAATATTCCATTTAAATGAGAAAAGAAACTTGTAAATTTCCACTAACACAGATCAGATCATTCCCAATCACTCTTCCCATCATTTTATCACAAACACGCTTCTTTTCATTCTACGTTTCACCGCCTTCTAAGTATACCCATTTCTAAACCCAATTTCCTTTTAGAACTTAACACCATTAAACAGATCGCTATTGATAATGGCTACAAAACTGGTTTAATCGATAAAATTATCTCTAAAAAACGTTTATTTGTTGCCTCCCAAAAAATCGTTTTTTTCTGCATTATCTCACCTCCAAACCTCTTAGTTGGCGCAGACTCCCATTTTTAGGAAACCTTTCTTATAATTTGTCCAACCTTTTTCCTAAACTTAAACTTAAACCTGCTTTCTACTCCCCAGTTACCTTTCCAAATTATTGCTTAATGCTAAAGACCCGATAGAGTTGTCATTAAGAAGTGGTGTATATAAACTTGCTTGTGATGATTGCGGAGCGGTCTACATCGGCCAAACGGAGAGGAGCTTTGACAAGAAGATTAAGAAGCATAAGCGATACTTCCGTTTAAATAATTTGAATTCTCAATTTGCAAAACATCTTTTAAACCTCAACAATCACGGTTCCTTCAACCCTAAATTCCTCCACTTTGAAATTAAAGGTCGCAAATTGGATGCTCTTGAACAGCTAGAGATAATGATTTGTGAAGACTCGCTTCTCTTAAATGAATACTTTTTCCACAATCATTCTCCTCTATTAAGCTTACCGAATATTTTGTAAATACTTAGTATCTTTGTTGCCTTTGACCCTTTTAAATTGAATTACAAAGTGAATGACAATATTCAAACGGTTATAAACAATAATGCAAGCAAGGTTAGTAATTAAAAAATAAAAGCAATTAACAGAAGTTACAAAAAAGTCGTTAAATTACAAAGTAAAAGGCAATAAATTAAATAATTAGGAAAGCAGTAAAGAGAAAAAGGGAGCGTGATTGGAGAAAACAAATTCATTAGTAAGTGAAACATTGTCTGTAGCATCATGAATCACAATTTTCAATTGCTCTAAGTGGTCCAGTCTGTTGTCCCTTGATTCGAAGTGGAGAAACTCGGGAAGTAATGCATTGGAGTGGTTGTTCTGAAATAGGTGCTTGGAAAAGTGTGATGACGCGCTTCGCAACTCGAAGCAACGTTTGTGTTCCTCTATCCTCTTCTTAAAACTTCTTCCGGTCTGTCCTATGTAAATTGCGTCACAAGTATCACAAGATAATTTGTAAACACCGCTTTTGGATAAATTAGATATAGAATCTTTGGTAATTAGGAAAAGTTTGGCGTAAGTTATCGAGGAAAAGAAAGCGGGTTTGATGTCTCTAGGGAAAAGGTTAGAAAGTTTGTAGGAGAGGGAGACTATGAAGGCACAAGGGAAAATCTTGAACTTCTGAAAGAATCGGAAGGATGGTATTGCGATGGGACTTTTGGGATAGCTCCCCCATTATTTTCTCGAGTGTATGTAGTACTTGCTAAAAGATTCGGGGGAGTGATTCCAGCATTTTATGCTCTACTCACAAATAAGCAATCAGCCACATATAAGAAAATGATTCAAATGATTAAAGACGCTCAATCGGAGCTTCAACCTTCAACAATTACGTGCAGTTTCGAAATCGCCGCAATAAACGCCATTAAGGAGTGCTTTCCAGACTCCAACGTAAACGGATGCCTATTTCATTTCTGCCAAAACCTGAAAAGAAAGCTGGGAGATCTTCATTTACTGAGTAACTACAATGACGACTCATTGTCAGATTTTGCGCTTAAAACGAAAATGGTGTAATCGTTGGCATTTGTTTCTTTTCAGGACATTAAGAATGCAATCGATCAACTGTCAGAGGTGCTATCACCGGAATTACAATCTGTTTTGGAGTGGCTTGAAGATAATTATGTTGGGCCCGTAAATCGCCGTGGAAACGGTAGACGATCCTCACTTTTCCCGCCAGCTATGTGGTCCACGTACGACTGAGTCATGAACGTAGAGGGCAGTACAAATAATCACGCCGAAGCTGTTCACCGGCGGCTAAAATTTCAACTTGAAATGAATCATCCTACACTCTGGAAATTTATTGCGAGCCTTCGGAGGGTTCAGAAGGGTAGGGACGTGATCTATGAGCAGTTGATTGATGGTTTCAATCCTCCCATGAAATTGAAAAAATACCGGGACGCGGATGAAAGAATAAGAAATTCGGTCAGAAATTATAGGACACGAAATATTTTTGAGTATTTGAGGGCATTTCTCATAATTAAGAAATTAGTTAAAAGTATTAAATTTTTATTTTATTTTTTCATGTTACTTTCTTCATGTTCTGTTTTTTGGTTAGATTTAATTACTGTAAATGTTTGCAATGACTTTGGCTGTACAATTTCTACCATGTAATTTTTATGCAATTTACTTTGCAAATTATTTTTTGCCATTTTTGTTACTTAGTTCTATTTTATTATGTTCAGCACCGCCTTTATTATTAAGGCGTTTGTTTTGTATATTTGTGTAGATAATTCTGATTGTTTGCAATATCCTTCACAGTAAACTTGTCCACTATGTTTTTTATGCATTTTACTTTGAGAATTACTTATTATCATTATCCTTAATTCTGTTTCAATGCGTTCAGCACTTCTGTAAATATTAAATTGTTCTTCACATTGGAATTGCTATTTTCATTCAAAATATGTTTAGTTCCTTTGTAATTTGATTCTCTTCCTTCCATATAAAATAAAAATATTAAAACTAGGTATTCCAGTTGCCTTGCAAAGGCGCTGAGATATGCGCCAAATATGTCAACTTATGGCGGACGGCATGGTATTAGTGTAAAGGTTAATAATCATAACAATCTACATTGAGTTGAAGCTGGGAGTATAAGGGAATTTAAATCTTATCTACGGTTTTTCTATACATTATTTGTGAAGAGTACAATCAAATTTATGTAAGTAGTGCTTAAGGTGGACGGTCTGAGGTGGTATGGAAAACCAGTCTTTATGAAAATGATCAGAAATCATGCAGCTACTTTTATAATGTCTGAAGATTAATATATTTTTAGTACAAACAACTTAAGCACAGAGAAATAATCTACCCTTAATCATAAAGTATTGTTATTTTGGTATATTAACATTCATACAAAGTTTCGTTTAACGATGATTTTTCTTGGAGGGAATTCATCATATTATTTATTATTCAGGATTTATATTTTTACTATTGGCTTGTTGCAACTAATGCTGCAAGAAACTGAGGGGAACAGATTAATAAATTGTAATATTTTAAATAATCATAATTTCATTTATGTTATCTAATTATAATAATTATACAATTAATATATAATACAACATAAAAAACGAAGATAAAGAAAAGATATAATAACTATAATAGAATAAAAGAATAAAAAAATTTAAAAAATAACAGCTTAATTCGATGTTTCAACACATTATAATTGATTACTATCGATTATTTAATTCTTCTTCTTCCATTTATTTTTCTCATGTTTCTTTACTCCCAATATTTTTCCTGGCCCACACAGCTGCAAGCTTTCGAATGAACCCTTGTACGCGTCTCTAAGTGCTACCGTTCTCTCACAATTTCAATTACGTCTTATATTATGGGCAACTTACCGATATTTATATGAAACTTGTCTACATTTTAGCACTAATATCAACTTATTAGTTTATCAATATTATTCCATTTTCTTTTATACAAAACTTTCTACCTTAGCAGAAAAAGCTCTTTAAGACGTACGACAATTTAAATCATAAAATTTTAATTATAAACACCCATCAACACAGTTTCAATGACTAATAACATATTTATTTAAGTTACCGCCGTATTGTTTATCGTTACCAAGGCATTGTTTAAAATTCGAATTTTTACGTTAAAACTGAAATAGGCATCGATTCAAAGCATATACAAAAATCGACGATAGGAATATGAATTTTCATTCTTTTATGCGGCTTTTGGTGTAACTCCCAAATTCGTACGATGATCAAAAGTAATTTTAAAATGCTAAAGAGTAAAGACTTGCATACCAAGAAAATGGATATTTACGTGATACCTTATGTGAAACTTATCGATATTTAGATGAAACGTCACTCTAAATATTAACACGGCTTAGAATCACTCCCTCCCTCTCCTTGCCTCCTCTATCTTCTCTCTCACGTATTAAAACATTCAAAGCACGCTTTCCTTACGCATATAGTATAAGTGTTGAGACGACAATACAATTTCGAGGTTTAAAATTGACACGGTCGGCAAGGCAACATATCATTAAAAAGCTTAAAAATTTCCAATAAATATGATTTAAACGTGTATCGTGTATGAATCGTAAGTGAAATGTGACGATAAGAATGAGAAACTTAATTTATTTTTCTTTAAAATCGTCTAGGACCAAAGATCGTAGGTCATTTATGTCTAATTTTAATTTGCAAAAGAGTAAAAGCTTGCAAGGCAAAAAATCGACTTTTACGTATTATCTTATGGGAAATTGAATTCGCCATCTGGAGTCGAACCCGGGACCTTTATATATAGATTTATTTGCTCTAAATAATTTTTCCCGCACCACAGTGCTGTAAGATTTTGAATGAGCCCTTGTACGCGTCATTATGTGCTACCGTTCTGTCACAATTTTAATTTCAAAAATATAACTTACAGAATTATATATTAGATTCCTAATCGACAGTTATCAAAGATTATTTATTTTTGCCGAATTCAAATTTTAAAATTCGACTTTTATCAACGTTTACGACAGTCAGCCATATCTTATATATTGTATATGTTAGCAACTTCTACCGCCCTCCCCCCTCCTATCATTATTATTTTCATAAGAAACAAGCATTTTCCAGTATCATTATTAAGAAATATACCATTAAGTTAAGATTTTTACCAACAAGAAGCCAAGATATAGTATGCAATAATATTTTCTGCTACTTTGCTTGAGTTTTACCCAGGGAAACGCAGAAAAATTGTGTTCCTGCGCCGAAAAGTCTCCGCGCCGAAAAATCCCTGCGCCGAAAGATCCCCGCGCCAAAACGGTTGCACCGAACTATCCTGCGCCGAACCGGTTACATCAAACTGACCTAAACCCTCGGTAGTGATGAGGTGATTCAAGTAAATGTAGCTTGTTATTCGAGTTCTGATCCGTTGATATAGTAGATCTTCTCATGATGTGTGAAGGAGTTGTAAATAATCTTTGTTTTATTAAGGGTCATTTTAAATGCAGCTTTTGGGCTCCAGTTCTTCTACGGAGTTCTTTTTATTCTGGGCTGAACTAATTGTAAACCGTATGATGTCACCAGAAAATCACAGATGACTCAGTTTTGTTCACTTTAACTTTACACATTTTTCTTACCAGCGTATCACTTGAACACATCCTATAGCGCTGCTATGAACAATTTAGGATACGTGGTATCCCGCTATCTCACTCTCTCTCTCTCAGTATTAAAGGCATTTGTTTCTTCATACAGATGAACAGTGCAAATTTGACCTTGCTGAGAGTGCCTCGTATGTGTGCACAAGTGAACCCTTGCCACCAAATCATATTTAACCTTCTCTAGTTCGCTCCAGAAATATATAATATGCACAAAAGAAACACGAAATCTTCCCTGAAACCGTCCAACATACTTCTTTGCCCTTGAAACGCATATAATAAAATGTACAGCAAATATCACCACCTACAATCCTACCTTTGTTTGCCTCTAAATCGCATACGTACTACCTAATTTGCGGCAAATTTCCTCAGATATTATGCCACCCAACATACACACCGCTGCTCCTACAACGTATATCACTAAACTTACATCAAATATCCCCTAGTGTTGTGCCACCTAACATACACTTGGCAGCCACCAAAATCACATAAAATTTACCCCTATGCCGACCAACGAAAACTCTCTTCTCCTGAAACGTATACCACCAAACCTACACCAAAATGCCCCCTTAGTTATGTCACCACACACACTTATGCACTTATAATGTATACCACCAAACATACAGCAAATGCCCCTGATTTTGATTCCAAACTTACGCTCGTTTTTCCCTAAAATTTATACCACCAAAACGTCAACAAACATTCCCTTGAGTTATTTCACCCGAACCGCAATAATTTATCCATAAAACATATACATACTACCAATTAGACGCCAGCGACCCATAAAACCTCTACCAACCCACTACGTATGCCCTTGATATGTATGCATCCAAGGTAACTCTTGTATGTACGATTTCTTCAATATATCCAATGTTTTTTGACAAAGTTGTTACTTGTGGCGAGTCGTGGTTTCACCACTACGATCCAGAACCAAAATCGCAAAGTCACCACTGGGACAACCAGTGGCTCCCCGACCTCTAAAGGTGAAGGTTTGTCAAAATGCCTAAAAGTCATGCATTATGTTTTCTTACATAAAATCGGCATCATTTAGGGTTACTGTTCGACAAAAGCTCACGGAGTAAACGTAGATCACTCTTGCGGTATGCCGAGTGTCCTGCTGTTAGCATTACACAAAAGACGTCCCCATCTCGTTGAACACGGGTGAATCTTGCACCATGAAAATGCAAATGCGCATCACTCTCAGGTTTGCTAGCGAACAATCGAAGAATTGGAGTTTGAGATCATGGGTTAATCATCATATTTACCATAAATTTTACCCTGCGAGTTTTCTCTTCTTGGAATTTAAAGAATTTGAGAGGTCGCCATTTTGAGTCCAATATCGAGCTAAACAATGCTGTTACGTATATACTCAAGAAGCTACCAAACCATGGTTTTTAAATGTCTCTGATAAATGGAAGATGGGATAAATGTAATACAGTTGAAGGAAAGTGTTTTAAGAGCTTTAAATGAATTTTATAATAGCAAGGTGTTTTAAGTAAGCTTTCTCATCAGTGCTGTTTCTTTCTGAGCAAACCTCGTACATATACATATATACAAGTTGCAATGGGTCATTTTAGCAGCTAACAAGATAAACAGTCCATTACCGATGGATTATTTATAGACTAAAGTGACCATTTATTTTCGAGCCCAAATCAGTTCAGTTGACATTTTTTGCCCATAGATAGCAGAAAATTCGGGATTACCGTTCGAATAAATGAGGCAAATAAATACAAAATACTCTTGCTAAAATTTCTTGTATCAACAATTCAATCTTTTATTTTTCAAATAATTAATCTCAGTCTACCACGGAGTGTCATTTTAACGTCGTCTAAAAAGCCGAACAACGCGGTGAAACAGAAAGTCATGCAGCCTACAGTACGGATAATCACATGCACTTATTAACAAGATACATCTATTACTCGAATATTTGGAACGTTGGTTTGAAAATAAGGAAACCAAAGTCATTGGCCATTCGTAAAAGTTTCCTGCGCATGTGATACTGCGGAATCCTTTAAACTGTCTTTATAATCTGAAACAGCGCCGCAAAATATTTCGGAAAAAGATTTCACGGCGCACGAGCTGCGAATGAATGATGTGACAATGGTCTCGCCTCTGAGGCTTCATCCGAGGCACGGACTCTGACGAGAATTCCACACGACCCCCTTTTCAATTAACCCCCTTATTTTTCGGATTCCGAGCGGGTATAATATTGGAACTAAGGGCTGGAGAGAGAAAAAGAGGAATAGAGGGGATTTGGAAGGAAGGGTTTTCGGTCGTGGAACTTCGGGAGGAAAAGGTTTGCGCCATCTTATGTGACGCCTGAAACCTCCCGCCATTACGACCACCCTTCCCTTTCTAAGGGAAGGGGAGGTGGGTGTGGACGGAAAGGCAGGTGGAGTGAGGAAATTACCCCCCAAAAAATGAAAAAGAGAGGGTTGAGTTAGGTTTGCTTGAAGGGGTGGCAGAATAAATTGTTGAGCCTCCTCCTGGGCCGTTTTCAGTCGTTAATCTTCTAGCGAGGAACACAGATCCACCCGCATACTCCCCACTTTTCCATCCCACTCTCCCGTCTCCTCTCCCAAATCACTCACCCCACGCCCTCGTCCGACTATCTCACACCCCACACCCTCCTATTTCCACGTTCCCCGCCAAATATTCCACACTCCCCTCAATCACTGCCTCCTATTGCTAATTATGATCGCGGGCGCGTGGTGCCGTCGTTTTGGAGGCCCACGCGAAAACTCCTTTGGAAGGGTGCGGTTTTAAGGGAGGTGTGTATTAAAGAGGGTGGGGAGGAAGAAAGGATTTGGAGGCGGCACGGCGGAGATTGTGGGGGAGGGCGAGGAGAGAGAGAGAGAGGAGGAGGGATAGTAAGAAAGAGAAGGGGTTTAAGTACGCTGAGGCAAAGGAGTGGGAAGAGAGGGGAGAAAATTTCCCTGAGGGATTCGGGATTTAAGACGCGTCTGTAGGGAGGGGAAGGAGGGTTGGATTACCAATGGCGGAACAGGTAAAAATGGCAGGGAAAGGGAGTGAAAGGAGAAAGAAGAGGGGGAGGGGAGAAATGAAGGGATTATAGCAGAGGGAGGGAATGAGAGGGAGAAATTGGAACAGAGAAATGAAGAGGGAGTAATTGAGATAGGCAAAGTGAGAGAGAATGTTGAGAAGAAAGGGAGTAAGTTATTAGTCTTTATTTCCGTGAGACCGAGGCTAGAAGGTTTCTTCTAGGAGAAAGGGAAAGTATGGTGTGTGTGTATATATATATATCTTTAATCGGGGAAATATGAAACTGATTTGAAATTTCATTTATAACCTCTAGTGGCACATTACATAGCGAATAATAACATTAAAAAATTAACATCTTGCGAGAGATGAAGGGTCTAAACTACAAGTTGAGTTTTAACATATAAAAATACACGCATTCAAGAGAAAGAGTTAAAAAAGACATCTGAAGTGAAGCCGGATGCTTTCTTGCTAAATACTATGAGTGAGAGGAAGTAATGGAAATTGACAGTCTATATAACGTCTAATGCGAGGGAGGGGGAGGATGGAGAGACAAAATTAGGGGGAAACGGAAAATGAGATGGAAGAAAATGCGAAGAAAGCGGAGAAAGGATAGAGAAGCGAGAGAGAAAACGGACTCGTTTCTGTTGGATATTGGACAGGTAAGGTGAAAAGGGAGAAAAAGGGTATGATGGGGAGGAGTGAGGAAGGATGGGAGGGGTAGACCCTAGAAACAGGTGAGATAAGGAGACGAGAGAGAGAGAGAGAGAGAGAATGGACGGCGATTAGAGAGGGATAGAGAGGAAGAAAGTGGTCGAAGAAGGAGAGAAGTAGAGGAGTGCGTGGGACAGGAGATGGCGAGGGGGATAAAGAGAGATGGAAGTGTGGAGAGAAGGGAACGTCGGGTATGGGAGAAAGACGCAGCTGACGTGCGAGCAAGAAATTGGAGATGTGGAGTCGAGCGATAAGGGAGTAGAGGCGAACTGGAATGTGACAGATAAAACTTTGCACTCTAGAGAAACAAGGACCACCAAGTCACTTCTCAAATTTAATACATCGTCGTGCATTACATATTGAATGCTAACATTTAAATATTTATGTCTTAAAGAGAAGAAGAAATACGAAAGATCGAAAACAGTGTCGGAAGTTCGTGGGGGTAAAAAATGTTAGCAAACAGACACAGTAAGCGCAGAAAGAAGCAGAACCTCAAGAAGAAGGGAGAGAGAAGGAGAGGAAGAGAGGAGAGAAAGGGAGGGATGGTGCTAGGCGGTTTTCAGGAGGAAACAGCGGTGGATCAAAGTGAAGTCGAAGTCGAAGGGAGGGGATTAAAAGTGGTGAAGGGAGAGGCGGGATCTGGTGCCAAGGGGTGTTCGAGGTAGGGAGCGGTTGGCGTAAGAGGGGCGCGAAAGGACGAGGGGAGCGGTGAAATGGGGAATGCAAGTGGTGGGATCCTGATGGAGACGCAGGAGGTGGAGAGACTGTGGGGATGAAGTGGGTTTAAGGCGGAGTTTGGCGAGTTGATTGACGGGGGGAGTTTTCGGAAGAGGACGGTAGTTTCGCATCGATCGATTTAACTTTGCAAAGGGGAAGGGCGTAGGTGGGACAAAGAACGCGAGAAAGGTGAAAATTCTGGTTTTTTTTCTCCATACGTAGTATAGAGGAAAGTATAATTTTTATGAAAAAATCGACTTCGAGATTTCAACGGAAGTACACGTTTTGAGGTCCCCTAAACACATTTTGGCCGTTTTCGCAAAGATGTCTGTGTGTGTGAGTGTATATGAAAGTTTTTTTGTGGGTGCTCGAACTCAAAAATTATTAATCTGGTGAACGCGTAATTTTCGATTTAACATTTTTATAAAAGGCACAAGAACTGATTAGTTTTTGGTAATAATCGGTCTACCGGAAGTGGGTGTTCACTCTTGTCACTTATCCGTTACTTTGAAATATTTGCTTTAATATTTGATAAATGTAAAAATGTACTGGAATAAAAGTTGTAGAAAATTTAATTTTCTACAACCTTTGTTTGAAATATTTTTCCATAAAATGCATTGTTTAAGATATCTCTTATATTTTTATCTGCCACCACCACGCCACCTACCGGCGACTATTGTTAACAATTGACGCTTAGTTACGTGTTAGTAACGATCCTTTTTTTCTTAATTGTTGGAGCTTTTTGGCTATATCCAATATCAGAAGGATATGGTTTGAGTTTATTTCTGTCCTTTGCATAGTCTAAAATTTTCTCGCAGTTTCTTAAAATATTTATTATTATGTACCGTATTTGGAATTTTTAGAAATATTACAAGTATGGAGAAAGTCATGTGGTGGCCACATCAGATTTTTTCTTATACTTTTAAATGTTTATTGTTAACGGGGTAACTTTGGGAAGGGTCGAAAGAATATGGAGGTGACATTTTTTCCCATATCGCGATAACTGCCGTCTTTTACCGTGGGTGTCGTATTATATAGAATGGACGCGACTGGATTCATGGATAACTTTGAATTAATTTTTAAAAAGCAGAACAGTGGCAGAGAAATATTCTGAGGCTGAAAAATTTGGAGGCTTGTCTAACTCATTAGATTCCCTTACAAATTAAGTTAAAAATTAAAGAGATTATTTTGCTAATACAGTAGTTCCTTTCGCAACTTGGGGGTTACGTTCCTGCAGAAGACCGTGTTGAGCATAACTACGGTGCAAAAATTTCATACCTTCTAGACAAAAATTACGTGTTCGTATAATTGATTACGAGATTTCTCACGCCACAAAGACATAACATTCGGCGCAAGATTAATTCAGAACCGCGTATTATTAAATTGTACGCGCATGTGGCAACCATTTAACCGTGTATAATTAAATTTCAGTTAGAGAAAGAAATCCGTATAGGACAAGGATAATTATAATACGCGAAATTGAAATAAAACGAGGACGAATACTTGCCCATGCACAGTAATTTGAATGTTACAATGTCTTCAGGGAGGATACCATTAAGCGTTGTCAGTGGTGCACAAAATTAAAGTAATATGAGGCGTGAATCATTTACGGAATTGTTAACCGATGATGCATATTCCTGTTAAAATATGCACATTCTCACATTATATTAATAATCGTCAATTATTTCCGTTAACATTCCTACCTAAACTACAAATAACAGACATGTAATTATCATTCTCTTCTAATACAGGGAAACCATTTCTTAGTGCATACACTGTGCGTAGGAACAAAAATGTTTGCTCCTTTTAAAATAAGACAATTAACAATTCTGTTCTAGTTGTCAGTAATAGAGTTCATAGCTTCAATTTATAGAACTTGGTCGTCGAACGTACTACCTTTTCAAAGAGATGCCCCACAACTGCAAAGGCAATTACTTAATGACGTCATTCACGAATCCGAGAAAGTTTCTTGTTCGTTCGTTGTCACATGGCGTTAAATTTGAATAATCTTTACTGCACATGTCGACGGATTTCACAGCTCAAGGCCTTCGCGCATAAAATTTAAATCATAAAATACATTGATTCAATGTTTTCAGTCGATTCTTCCATTTCAAATTATATAAGCTGAGATTGCTCCACCGTAGCAGCATTACTCTTTAAACTCTTCAGCGCCAATGCCTCCTAATAGGTAATTCGTACTAATTTCACTGGTTGCGAGGGCCTCAATACCAAAAATATTTATTACTGTGGGGGTATAGATGTAAAAAATCAGAATTTAGACGCATAATTTTAATTAATTGTAGACTTATATATATATATATATATATATATATATATATATATATATATATATATATATATATATATATATATATATATAACAAAATAGAAATCCATAGCTTTGAAACAGACATGAGATTTCCACATATTCAGGTTCCATGAAGTTATTTTTTTATATATTTATCTCGAAATCTTTTTGCGGGTCGATCCTGCGGAGCAGAAACGATTTTAGATGAGTCGCGGTGATGTTTGAGCGAAAATAAACTTCTGTTGGTCCCTGAGGCATGGCTTTTACAGGTTCCTTCACAAAAATCCTAGGTATTCGAGGACGCAGTGGAAGATGAGACGTGCACGCGATAGGATTGAGCTGTGCCATTTCGGGCATAATTATTTTCCACCGCACAAAAATTCGCGGCTGATACTCTTGAATATTCCAAAAAATCCTTCATACAGATAAAGATGCCCCATTAACTAAAGGTGCTATAAGATTGATAACGCTGCCAGTTTTCGCTTGACGTTCTCTGAATGGAGAGTTTTTATTGAACGCGTTCTCCTAGTCACCTGGTGCAGCGATTCTTGAAACTCATAAATTGTGAGAACTAAAATAGGCGCACCACCAAGCATATGTAGCTGCTTAAAGTAATGATGACTTATTAACATATTCGTGATGGTAGCTTTGAGCTCGTCATTTCTGCAATAAGACACAAGGAATGGAAGAAAAATGAAAGAAGTTGACAATTTTTTGTGTAATTTTGTTAAATTCATTAAAAGAGTTTGGAAAATTCTTAAAAAGACTTTCTCAAATTATTGAGCAAGAGTGTTGGTTTATGGGCGTTATAAATTTACCGGAAGGTAATTCCATGTAGTAAAATATGTTTATGAAAAAATAAATACGATTCTCAGATTAAAATTGCGTGTTATTCAGGCACACAAAATAATAGCGGAAAATTGAACTAATACGGCCGGAAATTTTAATTCTTCCAAAGACATCAGGTTCTTTCGTGGTTATAAATTAGAAAAGAGGCTGGAATTACGTGATTATGCTAAAAATATTGGAAGAATAGAAATTTTTCTTTTTATAAAAAAAATGTTTCTAACCGATCGAGCAATACAAAGTTTGCTCTTAATGATTTGCGTCACACGCAATTAACTCCTTACAATTGGTGGAGTCAAGAAGGAAATACTAAATGAATGTCGTTTGCGGGATTGAAACCCGGGGTCAACCGCCTGCGTTTCATTCCTTCATCCACTTTATATATTTTTAAAAGGCTTTGCGTGCTTCACCATCGGGATTTACTCCCCTTTCCGCGCTTAGTTACCGGAGTTCCAAAGCTTTCGTAATTGCATGTTTTCTAAGGTCTAGAAACAGAAGAAAAATCTTCCAGGAGTAGGCTCACCCTCTTTGTCTTCTCTTTAACGTTCAGTTCTTCTCTCGGGCACACACCGATCATCCTCTCTCCTATATCTTTTCTTCATCGCCTTTCTCCGCCCTCTTCCTCTCCCTCTTTTCTTTTATTCTCTTCTTCATCTTGCCCTCTTTCTCCCCTTATTTTGTTACTCTTGACCACTCCTATACCCCACATCTCCTACCTTCATCCCTCCGTACTTTCTCTCTTCTATGAGGGTTTTCCAGAAAGTAATGCACCACATTTTTTTCCCAGCGAGTATTTATTAGAAAAAATGGAACTTTCGGCGCTGTAAAAATGAAATGTGCCGCACTTGGTTGCACAGTTGCAAAGCTATCCGACAGATAGCGCAGTAGTATTGAGTCATCAAATGGCGACTTTCAGTGATATGCGTTTGAAACAAATGGAATTGATTGAGTTACTAGTGGCAGAAAAAATAGCAGTAGGAAACATTTACATAAGACTGAAGAATGTCTATGGAGACAGTGCTGCCGACAGAAACACCATCAGTTGCTGGGCTAAGCGAATGACGGCATCAGAAGATGGACAAGCCGTGTTCCTTGACTTGCCACGCTCTGGTCACCCAGAGACAGCTATCACACCTGCGACGTTGCAACATGCTGACGACACCACCATCATAAGGATCGATCGCATCACTAGCAGGGATCTGGCACTTGAGATTTCAGTCGACAAATGAAGCGTCAACACGGTTATCCATGCCCTGGGCTATTCAAAGGTGTGTGCAAGGTGGGTTTCTCGAAACCTAACACCCCAACACAAAATTCTGCGGAAAGACATTTGTTCAAATTTGATTGCGCGTTATGATGCTGACGGGGATATCTTCTTGTCCCGGGATGCTACATGTAATGAAACCAGGAGTCATCATTTTGAGCTGGAGACTAAAAGACAGTCCATGGAGTGTCATCACCCAACCTCACCATGGAATAAAAAGTTTAAGGCGATTCCCTCGGCCGGCAAGTTCATGGCCACTGTGTTCTGGGACTGTGAAGGGATGATTTAGGTGGACGTAATGCCAAAAGGGCCAACCAACAACTAAGACGCCTACATCAAAACGTTAAAAAAACTCAAGACCCGTTTACGGCAAGTTCGACGCCACAAAAATGTTGAAGAAATCCTGCTTCACCATTGATTACATTGAGTAATCGGAAAGCCATCACAAAACTTGTTTGGACTGTGCTGCTCCATCCAGCCTACAGCCCGGATTTTGCTGCTTCCGACTTCAATCTCTTCGGAGCTCTGAAATATGCAATCCGCAGAAAGAAGTTTACTGATGGTGACGAGGTGATTCGTGAGGTGACGAGATGGCTAAGTGAGAAAGACAAGAACTTGTACCGGCTAGGCATACATGACCTTGTTTCTCGTTGGAGTAAGGCCATAGCGGTAAACGGAGACTATATGAAAAAGCAGAGCAGGTAGCCTAAACACTCTCACATTTTGTGTATGTTACACCTTTTTTGATTTAATATCGACTGAAGAAAAAAATGTGGTGCATTATTTTCTGAGCAACCCTCGTATCTTCTCTTTTCCAACCTACTCTACTAGCTCTCCCGGACAAAATCGTTTCAATACTCTACCCCGCCCTGCAGATTAAATCCATTTTCTTGACTCGCGGTTTCTTGATTTTATGGCTCTCTCTCGGTTCCAAAATATTTTCTCAATGTAATAATTCCCTTAAACCTCCACGTCATTCCCCTCAGAAGATCTTAGCGTTTTTAACTTAGCTTTTTGCCATCCTTCCCATCCAGGGGAAATCTCTCACTACGAAAAAAAGACCACCCCCGACTTCTTTCCTCTTCCGAACTCCTGGACCGTATTCACCACTCGACCCTACCTCGGGAGGATAAAAAAAAAATAAAACACTCTTTCAGAAGAGAAAGAGGAAGAGAAAAAACCGCTCTTTAATTATGACCCCCTGCGACTCACTGAAAGTTGCAAACCTTTTACCTTCACAGCCGAAACACCCTTTCTCATTCTCCGTTTTCCTCTTATTTCGTTCCGCCACTTTTTCTCCCCCTTCCATTTCCTCTCCCACATCTCGCGCTCCCCTGAAACAATATCTTTGCTTCTCCTTTTCCTACACGGTCCATTTTCGGAGAAACATGCTCCGTGCGCTAAATTCGTTGTAATATTTTCGGCTTTACTTCCAGGTTTCTTGGTTCTATTTAACGACCCGAAGAAACATTTTTTTACGGCCGATTTTTCTTTTGTATACGCACGTCTCGTTTACTTCCTCTTACTCCTATCCCTTTTGCATCAGAATCTATCCCTTCTTTGTACCTGTGGAAATATACTCACTTCATCCTTTTCCGCCCATATACTCCCTGCTCGGTGTTATTTCATTCTTGAAAAATATATTTTTTTATTTTTCCTGTTCGAGCTACAAGGTGAGAAATCTCGTGCCTAAGCGCCCATCTCAATCTTCTGATTTTTTGTTTGGAGTTACATCAAGAGCCTCGTATATAAAAATTCAGTCGGTCAAGAGGCAGACCTTTTCCCTCGCATTCTAGGCAGCTTGTGATTCAATTTGCAACACGGCGGGAATTTTCGAACGAACGAGGCAATCATTGTTCAGAAGATGCATGTTGTGTTTGCAGGTTGGAGGCCTCCAGTTCGAGCACCTCCTTTAATGAATCTTTTCCAACGCTCAGTACAGTAATTTTGGATTAATAAAACATGCTTTTACGTCCCGAAGTTCCAATTTCTTTTTCTTATAATTCGGCAAACACACGTACTACCGAATACACCATTTACAATCCGTACACTCGTGCCTACAAGCAATACTAAGTAGAGTGATCAAAATATTTCACCGTGCACCAAGACAGCGCATCACAGGTGGCGTGCAAAGCACAAAAATTGCCTTAGGTACGAGATTTCTCACCTCGTAGCTCGAATAGGAAACTGCTCCGGACACAGGGACCGGATGTTTCGCACGTTGGGCATGCCGCCCTACAACCCCTATCATTTTATCGGTATAATTTAGGAACACCCTGTATGTAAACGACACTTCTCGTAAATAGAAGCATTGTAGATACAGGGGAAGTTGAACGAGACGATGATGGAGGATGGGGCACAAAACATCGGTCAGAGCTGGCAGAGGAGAGGATGTACGTACGATCGGGAAGAAAGAGGGGACTATTCTCGATAAGAAATTAGGAGAAAAAATCTAAGAAGATATACATAGATATCTACGTGTGTATATATATATATATATATATATATATATATATATATATATATATATATATATATATATATATATATATATATAACGGTGCACGATTAAGAGGAATAACTGAACCGTGAAAAAAGACCCATGGTTTTCTCTGCCTTTAATTGAAGAAATTAATCAGAACCGTCCCTTCATTTTCTCTGCCCGTCTTGGATTATTCTCGAATCACTCTCCTCTCTTCAATACCCCCACTCTACCCTTATTCCTGCGATACGTAAATCTCCCTCCTCCTCCCCATCTCCTCTCAACGCTTCCTCTCCTTCTCCACTCCCATCACCTTCTTTCCCCTTCCACAACCCGTCTTCCGGTTCTCTTTTTCTCATTCTCAGTTCCCAAATCCGCCGTCAGAGGGGCACCTCCTCCTCTCCTCTTTTCACTACCCTACCTCTCGCCCCCTCTCCCCGTCCTTTCTTCCTGCTCATCTCCCCCTCCACGCTCAACGCTCACTCTTTCGAATATTAAATCAGATAAAAAGCTTGTTGCTTGACGGGACAGCACTAACGAAAATTAAAATGGTGTGCAATATTCGCCTCGCGTTCTGTTTTTTTTCCTCCCCCTCTCCATATCACCCTTCCCTCTTTTCTCAAAGGGGTGGAACGAGGAAGTTAGGGATAGAGGGGGAGAAGGAGAAAGGGAAAAAGTTAATGATGGCGGTGGAGGGGGAAGGGAGTAGGGTTGGTTGTAGAATGGGACTCGCAGGAGAGGGGGGAGAGTTTTTTTTAAAAGGATATCGAGAGTCGCTCTCCTCGTCTTTTGCTTTTTTTCCTGTACACAACACCATGGCAACGCACTCTCCGTGTTTTTTTCTCTCTCCGTTCCCTTTATTCCGTGCTTACATCGGTTTTTTCCCCTGGTCGCGACGGTATTGCGGCGGAAGAAAAATAAATGAAACATGCGGAAATGCGCGATTTTTCTGTTCTCAAGTAAAATGAAATATACGCCGCGGCTTGTGGTCGTTTTATTTCTCTCCTTGGCGATACGTTTTGTTGTAACTGAGCGATTCGTTAAATATTTTCAACGTGTCGCGTTAATACGCCGTAATGGCGTTTCTGCAGTTGTTGATTATTCCGTGAGATTATTTAATTGTTTTGGAGAGGGTAAAAGATTATGGAATTAAGGTTTCACTCCCTGTTGAATTATTTGTTTATGCGCCTTAATGAGATATAATGAAGTTTGTTTTCTATTCGTGGTACGTTCGGCTTCCTTGCATATTTTTCGGTCTGCCATTATTTTCGTATTTGCAGTAATTTTTGTCACGTTTGCAGATATTTTCTTCATTTGTGTTGTAATTTTCCTCATTAAAATTTATCGGGTGAAGTTAGAAACAAATGAGAAAAGGACTGCATTGAAAGGTACACAAGGTACTTTTTTAAAATGAAAAACTTAGGTAGCAACTTGCATGGTGAGCATTACGTTCTACCTTACTTCAGGATACGGTATCATGACATTGGTTATTCTGGCTTTATTAGTGCGGAAATCATCGTAGAAACAGACAAACTTGCTAGTATTGATTTCACGAACATGCGTGTGCTTAACCCGCGAATAATGACAAACAAACTGGAAAGAAGTAAATTTATTCATTTATGGAGCGATGCGAAAAGCGTTTCTCGGTTCAAGAAATTTTCGTCTCAAATTCATAACCCTAATTCGAATTGGGTTTTCTTCTATTTAAAAGAAATTGAGAGATAAACTACTTTTGAAATCTCTCAAGATTTAGTTTGATCAGGAGAATGTTTTATAATGGAGAGAAACGAACGGAAAAAGTTAAGTTTTCAGTGAGTTTTTAAAGAAAGGTATATGGTAAAAACGCGGTAATTAAGTGCATAAAAATTCAGGCACTTAAATGTAAATGGGCACAAAAACCTAAAAAGGTTAATTAAAACTCGTATGCTTTACCTTAAATTTGAACGAGTAAAATAACATGAACTCATAAATAAATTATTAAGATTGTCCAAGAAATTTGCTCGCATTACGTTCGAAAATTTAACTTTAAACTTTGCTAACGAACCATAGCCACCTCAGCTTAACTCATTTACGTCTTACAAATAATACATGAATAGCAAATAAATTGGAGAAACTCTTTGGGTTAAAAACTAGTTTTACGGCCTAATTTCAGCTGTATTAGTTGCGTGAGGTTTAACTGACTCATCCACGTGGACGATAGGGAAATTGCAACTCACCCGAATCGAAGTATACTTCGCTGATCATGATCCATCGCGCGGCGAAGTGCAGCTGGAGTTTCACAAATCGTCCGAGGCGATGGCGCAGGTTGATTGAAACGTTCCTCGCGTTTTCAAGGACCGTGTCCGGCATGTAGGAGAAGGAGAGCGGACGGCCGTTGAAGAACTTGCCTCCGATGCTGAAGAAAACCCGGGCCTTCGAGAAAACCTGGTGGAGAACGTAAACTCGTATAAGTATGCTGGATTCGAACAAGAGACTATCTAATAAAAAATACATCTCATTATAAAAACATCTGATGTGCCCATCACATGAATTTTTCCATAACTAATATTTCTGAAAATTTAAAATAGATTAAATGATAATAAATATTTTAAGGAACTGCGAGAAAAATTCAGACAACAAAGAACTGAAATAAACTCAAACCGTAGCCTTCTGATATTGGATATAGCCGCGAAGCTCCAACAATTAAGAAAATAAAAAGGAGCGTTATGAAGACGTAACTTAGCAGCAATTGTTTACATAGTATCCGGTAAGTGGCGTGGAGGTGGCAGCTAAAAAATATAATCTGTAAAATATCTCTTAAACAATGCATTATATGGGGAAATGTTTCAAACAAAGGTTGTAGAAATTAAAAATTTCAACATTTATTCAAATATTTTTTACGTTAATCAAATATGAAAGTAAATATTAAAAATAAATAGAATATCTCCTTAACAATGTTTAAAACAAACGTTATAGAAAATAGTATTATCTACGAAGTTTATAATGAACAACATTTACATTTATGAATATTTAAAAGAGTTATTTGCCAAAAATCAAAACATGACTAGACTAAACAACCACTACCGCTTAAGCGATTATTGCCAAAACCTAATCAGCTCTTTATTATATAATACTCATTCTAAATATAAAATTTGGTATTGATATGATTGTAAGGTTTTGAGCTAGAGCGCCCACAAAATCAACCTATCACATACAGATCGACAGATCGACACAGAAATCATCGAGAAAATAGTCAAAACGTCTTCAGAGGATCTTAAAAGATGTATATCCGTTGAAATCTCGAATTCGATTTTTTCATGAAAACAATACACTTTCTCTATACTTCGTGTATGGAGAAAGTAAAAATTCAGACTCACGTGTAATCTCATCTTGGATTTATTCCGTCGAATGTATAAAATGTAATTGGTAATTATGATAAAAATATCCAATTTACAATACTTTTTTATTCAAAATTAGTAATGAGGGGATAATTGGTTTTTTATCAAATTAGTATACCTGATAAATGGCATTAATAAACGAAAAGAAACGTAATCGATTTGAGATATTTTCCGCCCCATAGTTTTCACTCCCGCACAGATATTTTATTGCGACATTTCAAATGATCAAATTCTATGATCTTAAAAGCTCTACAGTACAAGCATTAAAGTAATCGTCGCACAAAAATAAACAAAAAGCGCCTCCAAATATCAGATTTAAATTATTTAAAATACGAACAGAGCGCAATCACTTTATGCATTATTCCATTCTTTTCCGCTAAGACCATACAGTGGATTAAAAAAAGATAATGGAATATATGGCTAGGATTCTATCAATAACAAAAATAACCCAATAAAAGACCTGGACGAACAGGCATATTTCCGTTGCAATCGAGTCGTTTTAAGTGAAGATACACCGATTATAGAATCTAAAACAAGTGAGGGAAGAATTGTGGAGAAAATTACACAAAGCTCTCTTATATTACTCTCCAGTAACATCTACCAGATATTGTTTATCTTTAGCTCATATAAAAACTAATCTATTCGAAAAATATATAGGTATTCTCAAGGTTGCAGGATTTCAGAGATATTGCCCACACAGATGGACAGGAAAACCAAACACAAAAGCAATTTTCAAAAGAAAAATGCGTTAAAAGGAATAATTCTACTTTCAGTGAATATTCATTGATGATGCCCATTATGTTAAGATGTTAAGAAGTGCATACTACATTCCTCAAACTACTTTACGTTCCATTCAAGGACGAAGTAAAATTATTATTATTATACATAATTTCTATTTATCTGTGCTTCACCATGCAGTGTCGCGCCTCACGGGTTCAACCCGGCAAACGGAATTGTAGGAATAAATTTCCTCATCTGCGATAAGAATCTCTCCCGTAGGGATCATTTTAATAGAATTATTCCCTCCGCCGACTAAAGCTAATTTGTTTTATCGATTTCGCTTACAAAATGCCGACTCGGGACAAAAATTCAGGACGTAATATTTGAGAGGGAAAAAAAACAAAAAATCAACACCCTGTTCCCATAAAAAGAGAAAGGCTCGTGACGGCGTAAAGCGATATTATTTTTCGCGGACGAGGCAAAAAAAATAATGAAAAATTAAAAACAAACGCCCCGCAACGGTATATGGGAGATATCACTCCTTTGAATATGTTCCCCCTGTTTGCCATTCCTGATACTAGTTAAAAAATAGACGCGCGATATCCGAAGTGTCTGAGAGAACTCCGCAGATCCATTATCTGCGCGCGTCATTTTTTTTATCCGCTTCATCAGAAAAGCTTGCTCGAGCATCCATACTCTCGCAAAACACACGCACACAAGGATTCCTTCATAATTAGTTTCAGTAAAAAGGAAAAAATATGCATACCGAATCTCCAAACCTAATTTCGCGAGGTCGGGCCTTTTCTTTTTTAGCAAATCTCGCGTCCTTCCTTTGAAAAACGCGAAAATTTCAGCGATGAACGAGAGAAATAATGAAAAATAACTTTAATCAAGAGAAAAACGAGAATTTCCGAGAGTGGCTATAAAAAAAACTAGCTTTTAACGCGGGAGAGATGCGAAAAATTTGTCGAGGAAGGGGGGAGGGTCGCTAAAAATAAAATAAAAGCGATCGATCGTGTAGTAGGTGTTTTTTTGGGAACAGTTGACGTGGATGGGTCTTCTGAGCCTCACCTCTACATCGCAGGATTGGCCTATACCAAGTAGAGGGAAAAAACCTTCCCTTCCTCTGAGCAGTGGACGAAATCTTCACCTCTATTTTCCTCTATGACTCCCTTCATTTCCTAATAGGGTAAACTATTTGCGGAACTGGGTAAACGGGGTCACCGGGAAAGTTTAAAGGACGTTAAATGTGAGGGGTGTGTATCGATGGAGGTGGAGATAAAGAGAGAGAGAGGGAGAGAGGTAGGGAGAGAAAGGGTGAAATAGGAGAGAGAGAGAGTGAGAGAGAGGGAGAGAACAAGAGAGCTTGTGAGAAAGGGAAGAGGAAGGGGGAGAGAGAGGAGAGGGGAAAATAGTGAGAAGAGGGGGAGAGAGGGAGGGAGAGAGAGAGGGGAAATGGAGACAAACGATTTTTTTGAGGGCAAAATTGAGACTGTTTAGTCCCTTCTTACTTTGACCCTTGAAGGGGAGAGAGAGTGGTAGAGAGAGGTAGATACGGGTAGAGGAGAAGAGAGGGGGTGAGAGGAGTAGAAAGGGGCAGAGAGGGGTAGAGAGAGGTAGAGAGGAAGAGAGAGAGAGCAAGAAGATGAGAGGGGGAGGTAATAGATAGGGAGGGGGAGGAAATAGATAGAGAGGAGAAGAGAGAGGAGGAATGTGAGGCGAGGGAGGGAGAAAGAAGGGTGGAGCGAAGTTAAGGGAGAGGTTGAGAGTAGAGAGAGTGAGGAGGATGATCGACAGAGGAGAGGAAGTTTTAGAGAGACATGTTTATTTCGAGTTGGTGTGAAGGAAAACAGAAAACTCGATTCAGGATTTGAAACAGGATAGTCCGGGCGTCGAAGGCAAACTCAAAGTGAAGGGAGGAAGGGGGAGGAGAGAGAGAGAGAGAGATGGAGCTGCCACTTGGACTGACCTCTTGCGTAAATCGTTAGCAAGGCGGTGGCGTTAGAGAGGGTGAGGTGGCGGGGAGGAGGTGGAGAAGGGGAACGGGACGGGAGAAGGTAGTCGCTATCTCACGAGACGGAGGTAAATAACCATTCTCATTTCCGGTGCGGCCGTAGGTGAGATTAAACACTGCTCCGTGCTTGCTAACTAAACTAAGGTCGGAGATCTTTCTCTTCCTTGATGTTTCTAGGAAAGACATCGGTGCGTCTTTTTTGAGGAGTGGTGACCGACACGTGCCGACGTCGTTAGGAGAGATTTATTTAAGTCCTTTTTTCATAACAAAAATACAAAAAAATATTGTGGATCGCGCATACCTTTGCGCGGAAAATTCATCGCCGTCGTTGAGTAAACCTTTGGCACTAAAATGTTGACTATTGTAGTCTGAGCCTAAGACGTTTCATATCACAGACCCACAGACGAACAACACATGCAAACACACACATTTGTAAACACTCACACAACACAACACTTGCACAAAACTCACGTGTCGCTTTGGCAATGTGATCTTCTTTCTCTTTCGCTCTCCATTAATTCCTCAGATTTCGGCTTTTATCGTATCTCTGTGTCCTCACCATTAAATCAAGGTTGCTTCGAGGTCGAAAATGTTATGCTAATCCCAAACATAAAATTGGACAGTTGTGCAGCTTGTTAAATCACCAATTAAAGTGCGTCGCAGATAAAAGGTTTTTAAGTAATTCCTACCAATTCGTTGGTTATTAAAGAAACCAGTGATTATGAAGGAAAACAAGATGGAAAAGTATATTCCAAAAATGGAATACACAGAGATTTCAAAGGCGTTCTTAATGGGAAATACGTAGGAAACGTTATTGAAAGATTGAGCGATTCTCGAATTTTTATCCCCGAAACTATAAGTCGGGGACTATCTTGTAGTAAATGTTGTTCTCTATCAAAATAATGTTTTTAATCTAAACTCAGAGATAATATAAGAGTATGGGAGAGAAATATATGGATTTTAAATTCTCTTTTGCTGAGAGAACCGTCTTTGCGATCGATGTAAAAATTATGCGATGTTTTGCGCGGGATTTTCTAGAATTTCTGTCTCCGAAACTATAACTCGTAAGTATGTGGTATTGCAGACTTTATTTAGTTAATATTGTTCTCTTTCCGAACAAAGTTTTTAATCTATACCTTACAGATCATATAAGAGCTAGAGAGAAAAAAATTTTGTATTTCATTATTGCTTGATGAATGGCATTTAACGAGATACGAGTATTAGTTTATTAATGTAATTATGTAAAGTGGAAGTTCCAATTAACGGATTCAGTTAAAAATCACAATAGGGCGATAACTTTTAATAACGATCACTCAATCACTTAATTTATTTAAAATCAGTCCAGCGGTTTAGGAGATGAAACTTACGACGAACGGACGGACCAGACGTGCCCATAAGGCGTTCCGCTATTACCACTTTGCTGGTAAAGAACGCATAATAAATCAACATACGTAAAATACTGAAGCAATGAAAAGAATCAATAAGGTTAGTAAATTACCATATACGCGTAATTGGTACGTCTTTTCACTAGCTGTTATTGCAAATATTGTACGCTATAGGTTGAATTCTCATAGCAATGGAAAGTCATTGCTTATAGAAGTTATTACAGTTAATCTCACTTCAAGGAAATATTGACGTTCACGGAAAAATTCTTACGCGAATACTACACGATTTTAAGAATTTTTACCCTCTTAACATACTGAATGGAAACATACAACTAAATTGCACACTAAAAGCAATATTCTGAAAAATATCGTACAAAATATTTAGCGAAAAAAATGCTTGTAAGTCTCAGAATTGTTTTTTTATATGTCCTTATTGTTTATAGTAAAACTTTTATTGACAAATTCATCAATGATAATTTTAATCTAATGATCAATTTACTAGAATTTGATAAAATTACTTCTTTGCAGTTTATTCTAAGGAAATTTTAGCAATAATCCACCCTGGTATCCGCCATCCACAATATTTTGGCCTAAAGAAAAAATGAAAAGTACTCTTGATCTGTTCCTTTGTTAAATTTGGAAATGAATGATTCATCTCCTTTTAATTTGATGTTTCGCTTTGAAAAAATACGAAGTTTTCGAAGTGGTAATTGATTGTCTAGCTCTAGATTTTAATATTCAGTATATTATGACAAAGACTTTAAAAATTCGAAATTAATGTTAACGGAGAGTTCTTGTAAATAATTGATTTATAGAAAAAGTATTTCAGTTAACAGTTTGCAGTAAATATAACAGAATCTTCTTAAATTTATGCTTGAAATAATCACTTGGTTTAATTCATTTCTGTAAAGTAATCTTATAAAAAATGCTTTTCAAGACTAATATATTCTTTGTCAAAAGAATTAAATATGTCAGGTAAATTTTCTGCAAAGTTTCCCTTTTGAAATCCCATTTTTAATGTTAATTCAGAGACTTTAAACAACAATGGTTTTGTAATTCTCAAAACAAGCAAACCAAATGAATTTGATTAATTAAGAGTAATGAAGTATTTGCAGTGGCCACTGTCTGCATTTTACTGTGTAATTGAATGGCTCCTTTGAATCTCCACCAAATGTTTCCCGTAGACGTTCAACAAATAATTCGAGTGAATTTCTCTTCCCATTCCGTTTGCTACTTCGGGACAAAGGGTGTTACGTATTTCCTTGGATAGGAAAAATATTTGGGTTAATTTTTATCTGTTTACTTGTTACCATCATCTCGAGAAAATGAAGGTAGTGTATGGACTGAATGGAATAAAGTTTAAAGAAAGTAAGCCGATTCAGATAGAGATAAAATGACATCGGACATGTGAAGATGTCCCTAACCCGACTCAGTTGAATCTGGATAGAGGAACTAAAATATCTCCCCTTTCAATTTTGCGCTTCATTTATTCGGAGCGTGAATTAGGGCGTATCATTTACATGCGAGGGAATTGAACACGCATTCATCAACTCGAACCTATGAAAGTATGTCGACAACGGCGTTCAATTTTCCACGGCTCCGTGGAAGGATGGAGAGAGGAAAAGGAGACAGAAAGGGAGAGAGAGATAGAGAGGAGAGCTAGTAGAGGGATGGTAAACCTGTAGAAGGTTTTTTTTTTGGGATGGAGAGGTTGGAGTTGGCCTTCTAAGGGATTCTTTTGAGGGATTAAAGAGTGGTGATTTATTGTACGTCTGCTCATAATTTTTCAGACGCCGAGAGGGAGATGGGACTATAGAGGGAGAAAGAGATGGTGTGAGGGGAGCGGAGTGGAGGGGTTGGAAAGACTGAGAGACTGTGCAGTTATAAATTCTTAGAGAAAGATTCGTGGATGGAGGAGTTGGGTCAGGAGAGAAGTGAGCATCTAGAAGGTGGGATGGGAAAGAAGAGGGAGACGTGGAGGGGATGAAAAAAGGGAAATGGGGATTAAGGAGAGCGGGTGATAGGAAGAGGTTTGCGCATTGGGTTGAAGGGAATAAACGGTAGGGTGCGAAGGAGAGAGCGGGATTGAGAACGCTGGGAAAATGAGAGAGAGAGAGAGAGCGATATGGCGCAGAATAGCAGTGAGACACGTAAATAAGTAGAAGATGAGGAGCGATAGTGGTAGGTGGGAGAAGACGAGAGAGAGGGAATCCGAGGTGACTGAGGGGAAGGAGAGTTGAAAAGGTTGGCGAGAAAAATGGGGAGAAAATACGAAAGGGAGAGGGGGGTGAGGAATTCATAAAAAAAGGGGTGAAGTGAGAAGAGGAAGAGAGATAAAAGGAGAGGATAGAGAGGTTGAAGTAGCAGGAAGCGGAGCTGAAGAGTAAAGAGGACGCTGGAATCCTGCAAGTGGAGATTTTGGAGAAGTGGGGGGCGGGGAGCGTGCGAGTTTTTCGAGGAGTTTGGGAGGGATGTGGGCGGTTAAGGATTAAATACGGAGTGTAAAGGGAACGTCATAGATGTGGTGAGGTAGGAGGAGGAAGAGACATGAAGATTATTGCCCTCGTTAAATATTTTCGTCGCGGATGTTCACGGAATAAATAAAAATAATACACGCGTATATATGACTTTATGTTGTTTCTTACAAAGGCCAAAATGAATAATGAGAATGGGTGCAATGTTCAAGATCTGCAGAGAGCACAACAGTAAAATTCATACTTAAAAACTGTAAGAAGATTGATTTAAAAAAAGCTGAGCATGTTGATGTAGTTGTTCTTAAAAACTCAAGTTCAAATGAAACAGCACTGAAATGGTATCATAAGTTTTAATTAATGTAAAATGTATTGAATTATAAAGAAGAATTATCTTTCTCGTATATTAATTTCAGAACATCTGAACTTTTTGTATCCACATTATTCTTAGCATATAATATATCCCTAGTACAAGGACTAGTCGTTGTCGGTCGTTATCTGAACTTTTTGTATCCACACTATTCTTAGTATATAATATATCCCTAGTACAAGGACTAGTTATCGGTCCACATCACTGATTTCATGGATTTTCATCTTTTGTTTTTCATGTTAAAAACGTCGTCTTTTTATACATTGCATAAGTCAAATCGCCACTGACGAAAAGGTGAAAGTTTTGTCGGAATTGAACCAGATACTCTCGAGTTACGAGGAGATGCACGGACACACTTTATTTAATATATGCAAATTGCGCACGCAAAACTGCACTTTGAAATTAGTTACCGTCAAGGACGTGACAGTTTTACACGAAAAGATTTTAGTGTTGCTCTTGCATGAACGAGGAATAAAATAGTCAAAGTATACAGACGTGAACTTGGACTAGCTTAAATAACGAAACGCAATCAAACCGGCAGGATCAGTTTGCTAATTAAAAATGAAATTGAATGAAATTAATATTAAAACACTCACTTGAACGTCTCTGCTGAAGTAATTGTTTGTGTAGAGGTGCACGGCGGAGAAATTACGCACTTGGTCAAACTCGAAGATCATCTCGACGTGGCGTTCGGGTCCGGTGGAATCATTTTTCCAAGCCACCCATCCGTTTCCTGGAGAGATAAGTAAACAGAAAAACTTCAATGTTTCTTATTATACAATCCCATGCAGAAATTAAAAATTTAGATTTCGACTTTTTCCTATCACAAGAACGATAGGGCGTAGTTCCTGCCGCAAAACGAATTTATGGGCTGAAAATTTTATTTCCACCAATATTTCCTTCAGTGGAACTGTAGTCTGAGGATTTTACTTGCTGTTGGCCTTCCATTTTTAATTCCAGTAATTTTTTAAAGTGATTATTTCTTGATTAAAAGACTAAAGAACTCAAGTTCAAGTACATGATCTACTGATTATTTCTTACGTCAATTTTACTTATGCTAATTATATGCAGCGAAAACACGCCGAGGATAATTAAGTAATTAATTTTTACCCTCTACAGTAACCAAAGAGGTGATTTTTGATGATATATGTAAATAATTGGACGAAGGATACAGGCCTTCAACAGAGATGTGATCGTCAGCGCGTAAGATTTCATCTTCTTGCCATTCAAAGGAATATTTCCGCTTCGGTTTCATTCAATTCCTTTGTGATTGCGCCACACAAGTTAATCGTGATGGCTCACGTCCTTGTCTAGTCCTTTCATTCGTAGGTTACCAGACGGATAATAGCGCTCCGTTTTAGAAAGTCGATCTCACTTTAATAGGTGACCTCACCTACTTATGGAGCTTCACGTTTACTCATATGACGCCTTGGCGACTTAGTCGCGGCAAAATACCCATAACCACGCCGGAGAGAAAATTCTGAATACTAGAAGCGCGTCTGAGGCAAAATTGCGGCCAACCGTTCAACTCAAATCCGTGAATTGGCCAATAATTAGAAATCGTGACTTGTATATAAACACCTTGGAGAGTCTCACGATAACGAATTTCTTATATTTGAGAGAATAACATCGAAGTGAGACACCTAGAAATTAACTCCAAAAGCGATAAATATTAATCAAGATATTAAAGTTTCTATTTAATTTACATGTAGACAGAAAAGATAACATTATACCAATATTTTCAACCGGGGTTTTGAGGCTCTTTGGATTTCGCGGGAATTCTTAAAGGGTTTCTCGCAATTTTCAGGATATTTGAAAACGCTACTGAATAGAGAAGATTTTTTTCTCATACTATATATGAAAAGTAAAATCAAATGATTATGATACGCTATAAATGTATTGACCATACTATTATATTAAAAATATTTGATACATAAAAGCATAGTACAATAGAGTATGGAAAGAAATGAAACTCCTCACAATTTCACATTACAATTATGAGATTTTTTAACCAAATATTCATTGAAAAACATCATATTATATTAAGTAATAGATGTTGAAATGGAGAATATGTACTTTGACGCATAAAAATAAGGAAAATTATTAAGTCACTGGCATTTTGAGAGCATAGGAATCATTTTTTAATGCAAGAGACAAATAAAAGTCGGCGCTTGGATAGGGAGAGGAGGTAATAGAACGCCTATCACGACACATCACCTTTAAATATCTCATTTCCTTTATGCGTTGGTTAAAGGAGGCCGAAAACCTTTTTGTGCCCCTAAGGTTATGATGGAAATGAATTAACCGTTTAAAAAACACAAGCCCCGTTTTAACGAGGGAACGGGCGCAGCGGAATTCCGGGAACACTGTTTTAACTTTGACTCGACTATGGCAGGGTGACTCCCCGACAAACAATGCATACGCGTACAATTAATGAAAAATTCCTGTATATGAAATTTTCTGCTTCGTCAGAAAAAGCAAATTATCCTTCGCAACGTGTTTTTTTAGATTTTCCAACGGCTATCTAATCGTCGAGGTTGGAATAAATAAAGACCCCCCCTCCTCGTTTTGCAAAACGGGTTGTCTTGTTTCAAGGAGTAATTAAAATTTTGCCGTAACGGATAGCGAGCCCGGATTCATGTATTTGCATTTAATTCTCCTCCAGGTGTTATTTTCGAGAATATTGTATTTTTAGCAGCGAGGACTTCTCATAAAAATTTTGGGTTATATATTTTTTCTAAGGTAGCCGACTCCGGGGAAAATTTAAACTCAAAGTTTTCCATTAGGATTTGTTATGAAAAAATACCCGGATCTATGTAGGACATATCAATGGGATTTAATCACATGATTATGGCGATATTTATCGACTCGCGCGAACGTTTTTTTGCTATTTTAAATTATTAGCTCTAACATATAACTAAATTGAATATATATATATATATATATATATATATATATATATATATATATAACAGCTTACGGAAAAGGAAAGGTAAAATGGATATATGGATGTCAACAAGGTGTTGGGATGAGGAAATCCAGTGAACACTCACCAATCAGACGACTTCAGGTTGGCGAGGCACCGGGGATGTCGAAGCGACACACGTAAAAGAACACTAAAACACAGAAACATCACAAACGTAGAAGCTTTCGGAACTACTCCTTCATCAGCTACACCTTGTTGACATCCATATATATATATATATATATATACAGGCAACTCTCGCTCAACGAACGCCATTCCTAACTTATATATTTTAAAAAAATTTGAATCTAAAAAATGGAAGCAGTACAGAAGTTGACCCTCAAAATTTCAGCATTTTATCGTTCACGGTTCTGTCACAATTTCAATTTAAGAAGTGCGCAGTTAGTCAGTCAGACAGACGCCAAAGTGAAAGTATAAGAGCATTAAAAATAAACGGCGCAATTCATTGCATAAACTTTCTCATATACGTGTATACGTTTGATCTCACTACACTTTTTGCCCCGAAATTAACTCTCCCCTCTGACGTGTGCGCTGATCGTCTTGTACAGAAATAATGCTACTGGACGATATATAGTAACATTTTTGGGACATATGGCTTATTTAGTATTATTTGTGACATCAGGCTGTACGTTTAGATGCATTTTAAACTAAATCCTTAAAGCCATTTTTGAGTAAATCGAATTTTGTTTCAAAATATCCAAGAATAAAGTACACTTAATTGTTGCACAATATCATTTATCTCATCAGAATTTCTTTTATGAATAATATTATCCATAAATATGAGATATCAATTGATTTAGTTTAACCGTAAGGTTGTAGTAAGAGTTCGAATGGATCGCGGCGGAGGTGTGACGTCATAAGGATTAGGTATCTTAGCGTACATTGTAATGTCACTGGACGGCATATAGTGTTCAAGAGATATATGGCTTACATAGACATCAGGCTCTACAATTGGCATGATTTTAATCAAATTCTCTGTAGACATTTTTGAGTAAATAAAATTTTTCAAAATATCGCCAAGAATAAACTACTCTTAATTTTTGCGCAATATCATTTTCATGAAAACGAGACCTGTAAAAGATGATATACGAAATATCATTCAATTTCATGTACGCGTTTGGACCCTAGATCGGCGAACAGATCGACAGACAGACAGAATGGCGAAAACCACTTTTATGGACTCAGGGACACCTAAAACGTGTATTTCCATCAAAATCTCCAAGTCGAATTTTTTCACGATAACAATACTTTCTCAATATACTACGTATATGAGAAAGTAACGAGCTAATGTGCCCCATCTGTCTGTGATCAATCTACTATTAGAAGATATATTTGAAGAATTCTTTTTGAATTAGATGGCTCATAACAATCTATAAATTTTCCACCGATTGGATTTTTCAAGTAACAGATTTTCCACTACGTGGTTTCAAATTCGGAAAGTACGAAACTTGGAAATGTCATTTTAGTCAAATCAGTGAAACTAGAGTAGTAAAGTTTACACGGATGGGAAGGTCTAATGACGATCTAAATTCTAACAGTGCTGGTTGTTCCCTCCCCAAATGGGGAGGCAAACAGGAACGCTGGAAATTTTTAAGAAAACAAGCTTCCGCCTCTTGCTATAGCAAAGGTATCTTGCTTTGCTTTTATGAAAACATGCAAAAATCAATAGCGGTCTGGGAGACCTCACCTCAGTTACAATGCTCTCATAATTTAGAGGGAATTATTTTGATAAACTCACAAATATTTTCTCGTTTTCCATTTAATAAAAATTTAATGAACGCTATTCCGCTAAATCAGCAACAATACGTTTGATCTTGACGGCGAAAGGTTTTCAACTCGGAAAACAACATTATCTTTATAAAAACAGATTTTGGACCGGGTCGAGGCGCATTTCATAATGAAAAGTTGGAAATAGAATTTTTACTATTTTAGTTGTTGTCAGGTTCAAGTTTAGAATTGATACGATGATTATAAGCAATTTTAAGATAAAAAATAAAATTAAGTGGCATCTATTCCAATGTTATTCGAATGGAGGAATGAAACGCTTTTGGAATCCAAATTGAACCATAAATGTCCACAATTATTGAGCAAAATCTAAGAGTATATCATAGTTACTTAAAATTAATCAGTAAAAGTGCAGAAAAGATAGAGGAATTGTTTTTTGAGCAAAACAGACAGAATGACAAAGACACGAAGCAAATTATACATACATACATATATACATACATACATGTTCTTTACAATCCGACCTATATCACTTTTGGCTATTTTATTTATGTGACCAAAAAACACATTCCCGCTTTTTCCATGCGTGGAACCATCGGTCATTTGACATTTTCTCTCCCCCGTCAACCTTCTCCATTAGAGTTGACCGGACTTCGTCACAAATGCCACGACCTTAAACGAACAACTTCTGCAATGAAAAGGGAACAGAGCTTTTTGGTAGAAAAGCTTCACAGAGGAGAAAATTCAGGAAAAACTGAGAGCGCGGAAAAAATATAATTTCAATCCGTAAAGTCAAAAGTGCGCCAGACATTAAGAGCCAATGATTTATATCTCGAAATACCACCCCTCTAGAAGTTACATGAAATTTAGTTAATAATTTATGTAGATCCCTTTGGAAACTAACATCTAGGGTTAGAAACGTCTTAATTCAAGACGTTTTGTGATGTTAGGAGTTTTATTACAAGCCATTAAATTTAAAAAAATCCGCAAATGGCAGTTTTCTGCGCAAGGGACCAGCAGTTACGTGGCAATTATTACCACGTTGATTCTAAGAGAAATGATATTTACTTAATACGCCTTAAATTCATAAAAATTTGAATAAAATCTCAAGCGTGTACGACGGCACCTAAAGAATTCTTTTTACTACGATATCTCCACCCTCTCCACATTTGAGCACCATTAAATCACGCTTGAGAGGTAAAAGCACTTTCTGTAGTAAATAATAGAGGTTTTAAAATGAAATAATCTGTTTTCGTAAAAGAGTTCTGCACAGAAAACAGAGTAGCAAGCTTTCTCAAATTAAAACGAATTCTTGTTAAAGGCACAATTTCCACTCATAAACTTTCGTCAAATCGAGACATCTAGCGTCAATTCAAAGGCACAATGAGTTGATTTGGATAAATGGTATAAAGAGGTTAAAATGTAATTTACTTGGAATATATAAAAGAACTTGGATCTCACCTACCATTAGATGAAAAAAATATAAAAAAACCTACTAATCTAAAATATGTTTTCTTATTTTTACAATATGGTTAGAATTTCTACTTTATTTCATTAACACACGATGTTGAAACGAAAAATCATAAATTAATGTTGGTGTAATTCCAGGTAACTAATCAAAATATGTGCAACAACTACGAGCAATTTATCACCGAGTTTAAATTATATGCATTCATGCCCAATGAATACTACTAATTTAACAGCCATTAATAGCTATTTATGACTATGCACTGATTATTCTTCGCTGTTAAATATGCCAATTTGTATTTTGAAATATATATCCGATTTTCACAAGGCTTAAATTTTCCGTATTTGTTTAGGTTGTACTTGTTATTATGACGAAAGTTCTCCTTTTGGCGCGGCTCTTTTTTAAGAGAAATGTTGCCTTAAAATAAGGGGAGAAATTTTTTACGGAGAAGGAAAATATCCAATATTTTTTGTGAATTGGCAAATTAGCGTTCAAAGTCAAAGAATTTCTACAATTCCAGCGGTCGCTAAAAGTGTACGAGGGAATATACGAGTAGTTGAAACAATGAAAAATGTAAAGTTGTCACAATTTCGGAAAGTTGACATAATTACAATTGATACATTTTTGCTGTGCTTGTGGGTTTGAATAAATGCATCTATCATTAATTAGTTGTGTTATATCTCTGCATACCGTTCTTTTTCATATATTTTTAAAAAATTTGAACGGTTTCTATAAACGAGAAGAACAGGAAATGGCACAAAAGAAAGTCCCTTTTGTTATTATTAAGCAAATTTTTAGTTTGAATGAATCATATTTTCAGAATGTTTTATAATATTGGCTTGTTTCAGTTAATCCACGACGTACTGCGTTATGTTATCGTGAGCGCACAGCGGTAGGAAAAGGTACATATTTTACATGACGGTGCCCGGATAGAGGCTGCAAGTTGCAAGGTAGGCAGGACTAGATGAAAATGTATACTCCATAAATAGAATACACAGAGATTTCAAAGGCGTTCTTAATGGGAAATACGTATGGAACGGTATCGCAAGATAACGAATTTTTTACACCGAAACTGTAGTAATTATATGGTCTCGGGAACTATCTTGTAGTAAATGTTTTTCTCTATCCAAATAAATTTTTGCTTTTTCCATACGTAGTATAGGAGAAAGTATTGCTTTCATTAAAAAAATCGATTTCGACATGTAAACGGAAATACTCGTTTTGAGGTCCCCTGAACACGTTTGGGTCATTTTATCGATTGTCTGTGTGTGTATGTGACAGTTCTTTATGGGTGCTCTAACTCAAAAACTAGTAATCAGGTCAACCCAAAATTTTGTATTTAGCATTTTTATTAGAGTAAAAAAAACTGATTAGATTTTGATAAAGATTGGTCAACCGGAAGTGGGTGTTTACTCTTGTGACAACAGTTTTTTGAAATATTTGCTTTAATATTTGATTAATGTAAAAGCATATTGGAATAAATGTAGGAAATTTAATTTACTACAACCTTTGTTTGAAACATTTTTCCATATAATGCATTGTTTAAGAGATATTTTAAAAACTAATTTTTTAGCTTCCACCACCTACCGGCGACTATTGTTAATATTTGACGCTTAGTTACGTCTTAGTAACTCTCCTTTTTATTTTATTAATTGTTGGAGATTCATGGCTATATCCAATATCAGAAAGCTACGGTATGAGTCTAGTTCTGTTTTTGTTAAGTCTTTAAATTTTTCTCGCAGTTCCTTAAAATATTCATTATCATTTTACCTATTTGGAATTTTTAGAAATATTACACGAGAAAGTCATGTGGTGGCCAAATCAGATTTTTTTATCTATACCTCAGATCATACAAGGGCATGGAAGAGAAATATATGGATTTTTAATCGCTATTTGCCGAGATATCCGTCTTCGCAAAAGATGAAAACAAAATAAGCGATGTTCGGGATATTCTCAATTTTTATCTCCGAAGCCATAACTCGTAATTATGAGGTCTCGGGGAATATCTTGTAGTAAATGTTGTCCTCTATCAGAATAAATTTTATAAACTGTACCTCATAGAGTGGGATAGAAAAACATGGATTTTAATTGTTGTTTACCGAGAGAACCGCCTTTGAGATCAATGTAAACAAAACATGCGATGATTTTCGCGGGATTTTCTAGAATTTCTATTTCTGAAACTATAACTCCTATGTATATGTATATGTTCTCGGGGACTTTCTTGTAGTAAATGTTGTTTTCTGTCTGAATAAATTATTTAATTTCTACCTTACATAGACTATAAGAGCTAGGGAGAGAAAAGTTTGGTATTTCATTGTTGTTTGACGGATGTCATTTAATGAGATACGAGTATATTAGGTTTATTAAAGTAATTACGTGAAGTGTAAGTTCTAATGGACGAATTCAGTTCAAAATCACAATTGGGCGAGAAATGATACATTTTTATAACGATCTGTTATATTTAATTTAGTTAAAATCCGTCCAGCTGTTTAGGAGATGAAAGTTAGACGGGCGAACCAGACGTGCCCATAAGGCGTTCCACAATCAACACTAAAGAACGTCTAATAATAGGATTCACTAAAAATCCTTAGATATGCCGGGACGCCAAACTCATGAAATAAGTCACGTTTAACTATTCTAAACGCCAGAGAAAAATCTGTTAAATAAAAGTTGAGCAAAATAGAACTCGGTGAACATGCTGCTAATGTAAAACAACGACGATAGACTAAAAATTCCATCCTCAAAATTTTTTATTTCGTTATTCCCCGTACCAACAACTTTAATATTAATAATTATAAAATTACCAGTTTTAATAATTCGACAGATAGTTTCAACACAATCCATAGAAGTTCTGTAAGAGTAACCATGTGTTTCTTTAATTATGTTTTTTTTTGCCTCTTAAATGATCGCAAAGCAGTTAGTCGTATTTTTAAAAGCGAAACTGATTTTAAGAGCTCGTCAAACAAAAAAATATATCCGGCCAACCGTTCCGCACGTCTCTCTTGTTGAGAAAAAAATAACGCACCCCACATTTTCTCATTCCCTCCCATGACTGAATTTAATGCAACTGCAGCGCAAAAGTTGTCATTCAGCGAGCGCATTCAGGGTAAACGTGACGTAACTTAACGCACCAGCTGCATTACGATTTTTCGAGCTCGCGGACGACTGTTCTTCAGTAAGAGATAGGGAGAACCAGCACGACCAGCAACCTACAACACACATACAAACACACAACACGCTCGCGCATGGGCAAGAGAGAAGTAGAGAGAGAGAGAGAGAGAGCATTAGCGCGGTGTGAAAGAAATGGTCCCCGTGTGCCGACTGAGAAAATCGTTCGGGCTTTCTTTCTTTCATTCTTCATCCATCAAAAATGCGATTTTATCAGATTCATCTCTGGGAATTTTCTTTATAATTTTTTCATTTGAAAAATTTCGGTGGTGAAATTCTGCGAAGCAGAGAAGCAGTATTGGTTCTCTCTCCAAGAATACGCAGTAAATGTCGACAAAAGGCAATTTGAAAAGAGACAAAATTTATCCCCGGGATTGTTGGAATGACTAAATATTTATATGAAATATTTTTTTGTAGAACGAATTGTTAAGGAGATATTTTATTTATTTGAAATATTCCTTTAATATTTGATTAATGTAAAAAAGTACTGGAATAAAAATTGTAGGAAATTTAATTTTATACAATCTTTGTTCGAAATATTTTCCCATTTCCCATTGTTGAAGAGATATTTTAAAAACTAAATTTTTTAGCTGCCACAACCACACCACCAACCGGCGACTATTTTAAACACTTTACGCTACTTTTTATTTTCTTAATTGTTGGAGCTTCGGGGCTATATCCAATATCAGAAGGCTACGGTTTTAGTTTATTTTTGTTCTTTGTAAAGTGTAAATTTTTCATGCAGTTCCTTCAAATATTTATTATCATTTAACCTATTTGGAATTTTTAGAAATATTACAGGTTGCCACATCAAAATTTTCATTATAAAAACCTTAAAAAGGTAGAAATGTAATTTCAATTATTTTCATGAAGAAGCAAGTGTTAGTTTTTCATTTACTATCTAACTTTCATTACAATATAAAATATAAAATTTTCAAACACCCCAACGAACTTAACAGATTTTTTTCATCCTTCATCCTTTCTTCATTCTCCCATCATCAACTACACATAAAAAACTATTTTGCCCAAGGCTACCTGCAGGATTGAGATTCAAAGCTGCATAAAATGCCCAAGCAAGAATCTACCAGACCAGATGTTGAGCGGAGCGATTTAGTCCTCCGGCTGTGCATCTCCCCCTCTCTTTTCTCTCTCTCTATATCTCTTTCTCTCACGTCTCGACCTCTCCTATTCTCAGACAACGGGCAAACAACGCTCGAGCCACTTGTCCTCCTTTCCGTTCCTTGCTGAAGAGTCTAGCAAGACTTCCGAACAATTTGGACTTTTCGTATAGGCGACTGGCTATCCCTTGTCTATTAGTCCAATCACGTACTTTTGGATCTTACGGAGCTGCCTCACGGAGCGGGTTCGATCGTCCTTTGCCCTCTTTCCATTTTCACCCTCATTTCTCCCTCTCATTTTAATCAGACGCACCAATTCTCTCTTACAACTGCAAGCCTTTATCTCTAGCGTTTTACACGTGCACATTTTGTAATGTTCTTTATCTTTCTCTCTCTCTCCCCATCAAGATAGTGGTCTCGCGCACCACTCTCTCTCTCTCTCTCTCCTGTCCTCGCTGTACTTACTCTCAATTAACACGTGCGTCTCTTTATGGTTTCCTCTTTCTATCGATAGTGGTCTTAAGTACTTTCCAAAATGTAGGTACCTAATGGAAAACGTACGCAGATATAGAACGTAGGCAAAGAAATGAATCGTATGAATGACTAACAATTTTTGTTATGTATTCTGTGTGTTTTAAATGATAGATTTAGACCGGTGCCTTTGGAAATTGGAGCTTGGACTAGTCCAAAATTTATTTCAAACATAAACACTATGTCCGCATAGTGACATTCCGAAATATATTCTCCGTGGTTTGCTTTATAACATCGCAATCGGCAACTTTTACAATTAACACGAATGATCCACTGTGATTTCCATGGAGAAAATGAGCAAAATTCAAAATTTCTACAATATTACCTGCATACATTCGATTAAAATTTTAGAATGGATGAAGAATTTGATTTTATCCTATTTAATGAGACTCAATTAATGGTACTAGTGCCAGTATTTTGGAACTTGAAAATAAATGGATAACATGCGTGATACCGATAACTCAATCACCAGAAATGCACAAAGAACGCGACTTTACAGAAGAAAACTATTTTGTTGTTATATTACTATACGGGCTTCTCGCAAAGATATCCCGATGAAGATATTTTTAAAAACTTGATAAATGTAAGTCATGATTGTCATCATTAGTTATCAAATCTGATTAGAAATTTACTAGAAATTAATAGAAATAACTTCGATATTGTATCGTATGTTCTGCGATTAACACGCGAAAGAAGCCAATTTGTCCGTAACGCCGATTTGAAGGTATAACAGACAACACTTATCGCTAACTCAATGGAAACCGAAATATTTTTCATGGAACTCTTCTCTTCGCGAGCGGAAGAAAGTACCGGTTAGAAATGGCGGCATTGCCCTGTGCTGAAAGGAATAATACGGCGAAGGCAACAGCAATATATCGTAGAAGGACGAGAAGAGAGACAAAATAACTAGCAAGAGAGAGAGAGAGAGGTGCTCGGTAGGGAAATGGCCTTCTGTGTGTGTGTGAGGGAGAATTTTGTTGAGGGCAGTCAGTAGAAAGAGAAGCAGTAATAGTGGAAAGTAGTTCCCGCGGGCGACGACTTACTTTCGAAAGAATCCACCAGGGGACAAAAGAAAGGGAAGTGGCGTGCCTTGAAGTTGAGGAGGATGGAGTGAAACGGAGGAAGATGGTAGTAGGAGAGGACAAAAAAAGAGTTCACGCAAACTGCTTTCCTCGTCGTAGGGGGAAAAAGGTGTGGGATATAGAATCTCCCACACCTGAGTCAGTCGCTTTTGGTGGAAGGGAGTTAGGGGGAGGGGGGAGGGAGGGAGGGGGGAGAGGGGGAGTAGGGGTGGGGGAAAGAGAGAGAGAGAGGGATAGGTTGGTGGGTGGAGGAAGAAATGAGGAGACAGACGCAGGAAATTACGGCAAAGTCAACACGTTTTGCCGGTCGGGGAGCAAGGCTTCTCTCTCACTCTCTATTCCTTTGGTGCCGTCCTCCCAGAGGGTGTTTGGTAAAAGTGGAATCAGGCGAGATACGGGAGGGTTGGAGAAGTTTCTGCAGAGTGGATGTTATAACGAAAGAGAGAGGTTGGCTGGCGGAGGGTAGGGGCCGTGATATGGGATGCAGACGTCGGTTAGAACTCTTGGGCTGGACATAGGAATTCAATTGTGCGAAGCAGTCGGGGTTAGGGCATCCGCCTCTCGCCAGGTGGCGAGAGAGAGAGAGAGAGAGAGAAAGAGAGGATGGCGAAGCTTTGAAAAGCTAAGAATCCTATTGGAAGATGCTAGTTTGTGCCCTCGAATGTCGAACTTTTCAATTCTAGGATACGAGTTCGGAAGGGATATTGAGTTCAGAATGTCAAATTGCGCAGAAATTTTTTAAAAATCTCCAGTCGTTTCCGTAGTTTGCCATGTTATCTTTGAAACGGTAATAATCGACATTTCATTTCTGACAATTTATTCTTTTTAACCATTTTAGGCGTTCTTTACAAAAAGAAACAAAGAACGCCTTTTAATCAGGTCGTGTCCGTTTATCTCAGAAACCACTGGACGGATGTTGATGAAATTTGATATTTTGGACACAAGGGCAAAGATAATAAGAAAATGATATAAATGGTCCACGCAGCCTAATCGAGAGTGCCACTTTACTGGTGACAAAAAATGAACTTTTCTTCACATCTCGCAAAATATCACAACACAAAAGTCTTGAAACAATATTGTAGAACTAGCCAAATAGTATATGTTTTGTTCAGTAAATTTTTATCGAAGGAATAGCCGATTTCAAGAAAATCATACGAGAAAGTCGTAATTCCTTTTGGACTTAGAAAAAAGTTTTCGTGTTTTTTTTTGTCAACGAAAACAATCATCGCGACAACTGATGTAAACAATATCTGCTGTAAATACCTAATTAGTTTAGTTTTCTTTCGTGCGCACGCAATATTTGGAAAATAAAGGGAAATGGATCGCATGCGACGAAGAAATGAACGTAAATACGTCTATTTTTTACGTATACACAGCGTTTGTAATTAAAAAGAAATGTGTAATTTATGGCGAAGAAATGAACGTGAACATAGAGATTACGTTACTACCTACTATTCGAGTGATGTAAGTTTTAGATTATTGTCGAGCTCATAGACATTATACTAAGCCATTGATATTTACATTTTTGACAAGATTGCATAAATCGTAAATAACGCTTCTGTCTCGCTCGCACGACTTGAGTCTTAAAGCTACCAGTTCTTATAATAAAAGAATATAACATAAAACAAAAAGCATTCGTAAAAATTATAGGATGAAGCATTTTACACTTCTCTGTATATTAATAATATCAGATTATAAATCATAACTACCGGTTTTTATGCAATACAATATGTACTCTAGTTGGTCATGTACTGCTTACGATTTTCAATATATACAATAACGTTGAGGTATGTAATCCACGAAAGTAGCGACATGTCTGCGTAAAACACGGAGTAGCTAAGTGTCCAAGAGTTGTATTAAATTTACAATAAATCGCTGAAAAGTATAAAACGCATAAGATATAGAAGGGAGAGACCATATTTAGCAGTTTTAGGAAAATTTTAATCCGTGGGAAACGTATCATAAACGGAATGAGATTTTTTCAAATTGTATACTGAAAACTGTAAATGACAAATCAAAGACAAAAACAGCAATCGTCTTTCATGTGAGTCGAACATTTAACTTTACTATATAGTTAAAATTTAAACTTTTTCTTCAATTCCAAAACTTAAAGCGAAGAATTATCAATCTACTCTTATTGCTGGAATATAATTGATAAGTTAGTTACCTGATTATAAAAGTCACAAAAATCTGATATGGCCACCACATGACTTTATCCGTACTTGTAATATTTATAAAAATTCCAGATAGGGTAAATGATAATAAATATTATAAGGAGTTGCGAGAAAAATTGAGACTTTGCAAAGAACGGAAATAAACTAAAGCCGTAGCCTTCTGATGTTGGATATAGCCTGGAAGCTCCAACAATTAAGAAAATAAAAAGAGACGTTACAAATTGTAAGACGTAAATAACCGACAAGTGTTTGCAATAGTCGCTGGTAGGTGATGTGGTGGTGGCAGCTAAAACAGTTTTTAAAATATCTCTTAAACAATGCAATATATGGGAAAGTGTTTCGAACGAACGTTGTAGAAAATTAAATTTCCTGCAACTTTTATTCCAATATGTTTTGAAATTTATCAAATAATAAAGCAAATATAAAAAAACGGATGTGACAGGAGTAAACACCCCTTTTTAATTGACAGATTTTTACCAAAAAACTAATCAGCACTTCTTCCTTAACAAAATTGTGAAACAAAATTTTGCGTTGACTTGATTAATAGTTTTTGAGTTAGAGCATCCACAAAATTCCGGTCACAGACACTCACACACACACACAACTACAGACATCATCGAGAAAATAGTCAAAACGTGTCCAGAGGATCTTAAAATGTGTATTTTCGTTGAAATCTCAAATGAGATGTTTTTCATGAAAACAACACTCTCTATACTTTGTACATGGAAAAAGTAATAATAACTAGGCAAAAACATGAGCGCATTTAGGATACAAAGCAGCCGTCATCAGGGGCGATTTACCAATTGTAGCTCTTAAGATAGTAACCAAGAATGAATCTACAACCGGAAAATATGACGGCTTCTATGTAGACAAAGTGCACAAATTAGAGGTGTTATTTGAGTTGAAAGTTGAAAGTTTTGAAAAAGAAATAATTAAAGTTAACAAGCTTCAGAGATGGCAAATACGTATGTTATAGTAGTATTTTACTGGTTCAAAATATTTGACTTTACTATCATTCCAGTTCAAGCTCTAGGAATAAAAGGATTCATTCTGCTAGTTATTCTCACTTAAACACGTTAATGATCGAGCGCTTGAATGAATGTATATTCCAAATCTAGAATTGTTAATTTGAGGCTTAACTTAAAATTATAAATATCCCTTCGTGTGCTACTATAACAAAGGCATAGCGCGTGTAATCTCCAACGGCAGTAAATCAGACGCCAAATATATAATACTTTTCTATTGCTGAGCCACAGGATCTCCGAATGGATTGTTTAAGCACACACGGTGTTCCCAAACTAGAACAAACAAACGCTTTCGGTCACATAAATAACTGCATCCTGAATTTGTTTTCACTAAACATACGGATATAATTACCCTTCCAGAGCCTCGGATTTATTTACAACGGCACATTTGCGGGAGGGCAGGTGAGTTGGAGGGGGAGAAGAGGGGGAGGGAAAGAGCGTCACGAACCCACCATTAATTTTTCTACGATCCCTTTCTCCCGAAGGGAAGGGACATTTCTTCCTTTTTACAGCCTTTTTACCCTTATCCCTCCGCCACCAACCGTTCCCCTCCTATCCACTTTCCTTATAACTCTCGACCTTCTCCTTTCCCTCTCCCACTCTCTCTCTCTCTCTCTTTCTCCCCACATCTGTATAAAAACTCTTCTTCCTCTCCCCCAGAACTTGAACCGTCCCGCCCTTTTAATCTCTAACCCAGCCGACTTTACTTTCCCCTGGGAGTCAAACCTCAATCCCCCTTACTCCAGTTCCAGAGTTTCCTTTGTCCTCTCTCCCTTTCTCTATCTCCCTCTTTCTCTCACACTTCCATTCCGCTCTACGTGAAAACGCTTTCCTCTCACTCCCTCTACGCCTCCCACCGACAACGACATGTATACACACACACACAAACACACACACGCACACCAAATCTCCTACTTTTTTGACCTCCGAATACGAACAAAAGAAGGATGCGGAAGGTCATCCGAGTGGAATGGAGAAGAGTGAGAGAGGAGAGGGAGAAAACATTCCTATGGTAATGCGGATGGGAATGGATGGAGGAGAAAATATACAGTAAGAAATAACGACTGAGAGGTAAAAGGAAAGAAGAGATCGAGGACCGAAGACTGGAAGGCAAAGAAAGGGTGAAGTAAATGGGAACTGAGCAAAAGAGACCAGAGGAAGTGATAGAGAGATTGGAGGAAGGAAGAGAGGATAGGAAAAAAGGATGTTATACAGAGATGGAGGAAGGGGAATAAGATGAATTTGGGGAAGAAATTAACCATGTAAAAAGAGAGAAGGAAGAAAGATGGATAGAGAGAAGATAACGCTTTAAAGGAGGAAGAGAGACAGACGCAGGTGAAGCACGGAACGATAGAGATACGCAAAGAGACAAAAAGGGCAAGAAAAGTAGGAGTAGAGAGAGAGGGAGAGAGAGAGAGCGGGAAAGAGAGATAAAGAGACAAAAGAGAGGGAAAAAAGGGAGAAAGGAAAATGGGTTATGAGAACCGTGTTTATCGACGTGAGAGGACGGAGAAGTGCGATGTGGTTCGCTAGTTAAGAAGGACGGAGGCTGATGAGAGGAAGGTTAATAACGCCGGTGTAAGCGTAGATGCCGGTGGGGGAGGGGGAGAGGAAAGGGAGGGGGTGCGGGGACGTTTACTGATCATTTGGAAATTTTTGGAAACGACGTTAAGGAGAAAATAAATCCAAGCCCCGCCTTTTTGCGTTTTTTTTTGACTGAATAAACCTAAGGGCTAATAAATGTCGGCGCGTAGCCCAATGGGAGTGGGGAGAGGGGGGAATAAAACTGCCTCGACGACAGAGGACCATTTATTCGAGTCATCGCAAAAATTTATTGCGTGCGGTGACGTGACTTATTGAAAAACCTGAAGTGGCAACAACTTCGGGTGCTCTTAAAAGTATGGTTGCCGCTATGGAGATTAAAAGGATTGAAGGAAAAAATGCCGTTAATAACTGAGCAAAAAAGGCATGCATATTTACGTCGATTATAAAACGAATCGACCCAAAAAAAGATATTGGGAAGGGATAAGAACAAAGCATGTTTGGCCTGATGTATTATCAGGATTTATTAGTTCTTTGATATATGTGCACGCTAGGGAATCGTCATAAGACGGGCATCGGAAGACATTACGAACACCCGCTTTGTAGACCACCTGCGCTATAACGAGAGAGGCACGTTTGTATTATATCCTGGGAACAAACTGCTAGTAAATCTGAATCCGCGGTTTAATGCGGCGCTTTATAACGGGCTTGTATTGCTTAATGCGGCGCTTTATAACGGGCTTGTATCGTAATTGCTAACACATTTGCCTGGTAATCGCAATTAAAAGTTGAGAAATTGGATACAGGCTAAACGTTCGTTAAATATCAGGCGACTGTTATGGTGGTGCAGTTTGACGAAGTGTTAATGAGCGAAGGGTTGATGCGCAGACACACTAAAAATTGACATACGTTGAAAGACGTTCATTTAATTTAGCCCCCGAAGCACGAAAGACCTTCGAATCTTCAACCAATATAACTCACGAAAAGGATTTTTTGTGACCGAGGTGTATAATCATTATAGTCGGTGGTGACTTTAACTTACACTCAGTTGATTGGGAAAAACTATGTTTCGAATCTAGAGGTAAAGAACGCAAATCCTGTGAGTCATTAATCGAAACATTCTGCGAGCACTCTTTTCTTCAATTAGTCAGAAAGCCAACGCGATCGGAAAACATATTAGATTTATTAGCAACTAACGTCCCAGAAAGAATAAACAAAGTCAACATTGAAGATGGAATAAGTGATCATCTGGCCGTATATGCAGAGTGTAAGTTGAAAATCGATAGGCACCCTAAGCCTCAAAGAAAGTTTTATATATTTGCTAAGGCTGACTTCAAGCTTCAGGTCACGTCTACGAGAAATACTACCTGGCTTCCGTGATATGACCGAACGATCAGGTGCTGAGTCGTCATGAACATTATTCAAGGATTTAATGCTAGAGGGCTTCGATAAATACATTCCAATTAAATTGAAGGTCGAGAATAGAGAGCCACGTTGGTACAATAAGCAAGTTAGGGGTGCGCTTAGGCGTCAGAGTATAAGCCACGCAAAACTAAAAAATATGCCGTCCACATCATCCGATGAATATAGAGCAACTAAAGTTCAAACGTATACGGAATCCCACACTAAAGCGAGAAATACTATGCGCGAGGCTCTTACTCACTTCTGGAATAAGGTATTCAATAATTATTTGAAGGAGGACCCTAAAGCGTTTTGGTCCTATTTGAGAGAGGTCCAAAGTAGAGATCCTACCATACCTTCCCTGCGAAATGAATCGGGTGCCATTATTCATGATAACGTAAAGAAAGCCAACATGTTAAACGGTCATTTTGTAAAAGCATTTACAGCAGTCAGCGACCATTGTGTACTTTATGCACCCACAAAAAGGAGGGACCTGATGGACGATATAGTATTTTCTGAGGTGGGAATAGCAAAGCAATTAAGTTCCATCAGACATAACAAAGCTACAGGCCCCGAAGAAATTCCTACTCGCGTTTTAAAAGAATTAGCTGAAGAAATAGCACCTTTTCTTCGGATAATATTCGATAAATCGATAAATTTCTCGCGCATAGGTCCCTAACGGCTGGAGGTTAGCGCACGTTACCCCAATTTATAAGGGCGGCGACAAGGAGAACCCAGAAAATTACAGGTCGATTTCCTTAACTTCGATATCGTGTAAGTTCTCGAGCATATACTCGTTAACAACATAATGCGATTTTTTTAATAGTAATTTATTGTAAGATGATTGTCAACACGGCTTCAGGAAAGGTAGGTCTTGTAATACTCAGCTAGGTCTTTTTGTGAATTGTATACTGAGAAGCGGAGGAAAGAATACGCAGGTCGATGCCATCTTCTTAGATTTTAGGAAAGCCTTTGATGAGGTACCTCACAGGAAGTTAATAATTCGAAATTAGAAACCTCTGGCGTTAATTCTAAAATCGTTAGTTGGATCCGTGAATTTTTAAATCATAGGAAGCAGAAGGTTGTTATAGATGGGAAATCTTCGAACTTAGTGAAGGTTGTCTCTGGCGTTCCGCAGGGTAGTGTATTTGGTCCGTTATTATTTCTAATTTATATAAACGATATCAGCTCAGTAGTTAGAAGTAAAATTAGGCTTTTCGCGGACGACACCGTCATTTATAGAGAAATAAGCAATCCGGAAGACCACCAGTATCTCCAAAATGACCTAGAAGCTATTTATGCATGGTGTGAGTAATTGCAGTTAGAGATCAACCAAAAGAAAAGCTGCGTCATCAAATTCTGGAGAACCAAGAGTATCTCGTTGGATAATAATTATTCGTTAGACGGAATAAAGATTGCATGAGCGTAAAAAGTTGCAATCTACCAGCTGTTGAGTGATGTGGGGGTCTTTATATTTAACCTTTGATCTTTTTACAGTTGAGAGATTGGCAGACAGAAGTAGAGAAATCAGTGGCAAACGTAAGAATGTTTGGTATATAAGTTGTAAGAAGTGTGATAGTATCTTTTGTTTAATTAATGAAAATACTGACTTATCCATTCATATTCCTTAAAATTAAAGAAAATATACTATTAGTTCAGAGTAATTCAGCTTTAGATACTAGTAGGAGTGAAACTGTTGATCACCTACGAGGTTTTCAAAAGGAAAACAGTTTTCAGAATAATCTTAGATGAATAAAGATAAAAGGTTTTTAAGATAAATAAAAACTTAACATCAATAATTATTACGATAAATAAAAACTTACAATTTAGCAGAAATATCCCTTCAAAAAACGTAGGAATGCTCGTATCAATTCAAATACACATTTAAAAAAAGACATATTATACCATGGATAATAACAAGTTTGTTTAATCTCGTTGCTTGTCTATCTTCCCACGCCAACTCAAATTATACATTTATCGCAGCTCCACCCAAAGGATCTGGTGACCAAGGTGACTAAATCACTCGTTTTACGCGATGGTGAGATGAGGTGGTTCGAACCCCGCAAGCAGATTTTTTTCAGATTAGACGGGGTCCCAAACATCATCATCATAGGTAGTCTGTCCGTAGACAAGTCCGTGATTATTCATGGTTAAACGTGGTTCTCAGTATACTCCTATTTTCCGCTGTCCTCTTCATAACTTGATAACTCTCTTTCCCTTTCAAATCGTCTATCAGCTGGAACCTTTTCCTACCTCTTTCCCTTTTTGCATCTAGTTTTCCTTCTAACACGTCTTTAATCATATTCTCTCCTCAGGTAATGCCCAACCCAGTGTGCCTTCCTCTTTCTAATGGTCTGTATAATCATTCGCTTCTCTCCTACTTTTCCTAACACTTCATCGTTTTTCATCCTATCTGTCCATTTTATCTTCAGGATTCTACTCCAAGTCCACATTTAAAAGATTTCCAAGTATTTGATGTCATTTCATACTCCATACATAGCATTTAATGAACGTCTTGCTGATACCTTCCGTGATATTCCCCGTAAGTAGGTGTTTCTTTCTTCTGAAAGCCGTTTTTGCTTTTCCTATTCTACTCCTGATCTCATCCGTATATTTTGCTTCTCTTGTTATGATGCTTCCAAGGTACTTATAGTCTGAAACTTGTTCTAAAGACTTTCCTCCAATACTTATGTTCAGATTCTCTTCTTTGCCAGATATTCGAATGACCTTGTATTTTTCTGTATTTATTTTCATACCGTATTTTCCACCTGTTATTACTAATCTATTTAACCTTTTCTGGAGTTATACTTCCTTTCTTACTAGAAGTACTTGATCATACGCGTATTTTATTGTTCTTTTAATCCTTCCTCCAATTTTGAAATCTCCTATGCCTTCTATCGCTTCTTGCAATAGACTTTCTCCATATAAATTTATTGAATAGGGTTGGAAATAGGCGGCAGCACTGTCGTACTCCTCTACCTATATTTACACCGCAGGTGTCCGCATTCTCCAACCGGACCTTTACAACTTGATTCATATATAGATTCCTGATCAGTGTCCTGTCGTTCCTGTCTACACCTATATCCTTTATATCTTCATCAACATTACCCTATTTACTCTATCAAAGGCCTTCTGCCAGTCTACGAAACATACGCAGTTATCTTGACTGTACTCTATTGCCCTTTCTGATATTATTCTAACTACCCCTATCGCATTTCTAATTCCTTGTCCTTTTCTGAAACCGAATTGATCTTACCCTAGCATTTCTTTTGCCTTTTTCTCCGGCCTTTTATTAAGAACCCTCGTGATGATCTTCGAAGTGTGTTACAGAAGGCTTATCGTTCTGTAGTCTTTACACAGTATTGCCTTTGGCTTCTTCTTTAGAGAGATCATTGTTACTTCAAGGAAATCCCGAGGCTACTCTCCTATGTCGTAAATCTTATTAATTAATATCGTGATCGCTTTTAGTCCTTCTGATCCCATGACTTTAAGTACCTCAGCTGGCATTCCATCGCTGCCTGTGACTTTCCCTTTCTTTAGTTCCACTATTGCTTTATCTACTTCGTTCTCCATAATACTTAGTCCTAAGTTATCTTCTTCTATGTTTTCCTCATCTTCTAGTTCTATTTTTGGCGATCCTGCCTGCTTTCTGTATAGTTCCTTAATGTATTCTTCCCATACCTGTGCTACATCCATAAAGCGAAGTTAATATAAAAGTTGGTAAAAAAAGGAAACAGCCTCCAATAAAAAGAAACCGTCCTTTAAAAATCACTTTGTGAGCGAGGTCAATTATTTTTCTCCCCAAGTGTCTCTATGACGACGTCATTTGATCTTTCGCCCTGAGGAGAGGCAAGAGGGAGAATGGGGTCTTAACACTCTTCGAGTTGAACGATTTTCACCGAATGCGAATATGAAGTGAGCGTTTGTGTGAGCGTGTGCGCGCGGGAGGTAGGGTATCCCCCGTTTGACGAGACTTCCTCACCGCCTGTAGCGAATTCATTCGGAGATTTGAAAACCCCCGGAGCTCAAACCTCGGCTGAGGAAGACACTCACAGTAGAGGAGAGGCGGAGCATACCCTTCTATATATGTAGGTCTCCATAGCCTTCGCTCCCTCCCTCCGTCTCTCTCTCTCTCCCACCCACCTCTCACTCCATCTCCCCTTCTCTATCTAGGCCTCATCCCCCTCCGTGTTCGACGCAGAAAGAGATTTACTTCCATTTCTAAAGGTTTAACGCCCGCCTGCACCTGTCTTTGTCTCCAACCGAGCGCTGCAGATTCAGTCAACAGACGAGTCATTCCGCTGGAAAAAGTTGAAAGGCGTCGCGCGGGAGAGAGGATGGGTGGAAATAGGGTGGGAAAAGAGGGAATTTTCGCGGAGAAAGAATGGAGGGAAGGAGAGGTTACGGTTGGAGAGAGTGAGAGAGAGAGAGAGAGACAAAGAGGCAGCTAAGGAGGAAAGGATTTAAAGATAGTGGAGTGGGATAAGGAGGGGGAGGGAGGAAGAGAGGGATAGAGGTAGGAAAGGGAGGGAGGGAGCTTACATTATTTAAGCGATGGTGGGTTGGGGAGATTTTTGGAACCCTTTGAGAGACTGAGAAGGGGAAAGAGGTGTGGAGAGAAGACTAGAATGGAAGAGTGGGGTTTAGGCTCGTGCGAATGGGACGCAGCGTGGGAAGATCAGGAATCAGAATGGAGAGGATTGAGGTGAAGAGGAGAGTGGGATTGGAAGGAGAGAGGGGTAGGAGAAGGGGCTGATGCGAAGGAAGGAGAGAGAGAAGGAAGAGATTTCAAAGAAGGAACAGTAGGCCATCTCTCGAAATCTTCAAAAACTTTTCACCCTCAAAACTTTTCAATCTGCTACCTTTTTTCTCTCTCTCTCCCCCTCACCCTTCTTTTATACGTTTGAAATAAAGATATAAAAGGGTTTCAAAGCCGAGATTTACGAGTGGACGATTTTGTCTTGTCAAATCATTTTAATCCTTTATTGACTCAACGTATTTCACGCTACGAGAGCTTCTTTACCGGCACCGCCTTACTGAATATTGAGTTTATGATCTACTTCTCGGTAGTTGAGAAAAGGCAAATATTTGTACGGAATTGTGAATATGTGCCGCGTCAGTTACGTCTAAAATAAAAAATTGGGGCTAATAATGGCAGTGTTTCAAATGTATGTTCATCAATTACTACGATGAAAGATGTACTACATATTTTGTAACGTCTATTTGCTCCTGTTGAGATTTACGATTTTATTTTCTATTTATTTTAATGCTCTACAGAAAGACCGTTTTGTTAACAAAATAAGCAAGGTTCTCTTGTTTTTATATTATTCCCGCTTAATTATTCGGTTTCAGTACATGAGGCTAGTTCTATGTTGCAACGCTCATTAAAGCTCATTTACGAAAGATTATAAAAACAAGTTCGCTCCCTTAATTAAGACTTTCCATGGAAGAAGGAAAATTGGATAATTTAACAATGCGCAAGTTCCTCTATCCTCCTACTCACATCACTCATGTGAAGGAAATACACTCAATTATCGATCTTGAGTAGCCTTTCAGATGAGTATGCATTTTTTAAAAAGAACTTTGGGAGGTAAATTTCCTCGTCTTTCCAATGTTTTTAACCCTCCTCATTACAGTGCCTCGAGGACTTCAAGCATTACACCGCTTTCTATTTGCTTTCATTCCATCTTTCAATTTCTTCCTAAGGTTATTCTCTCGTTTCTCTTTTTAAAACTTTCATACTTCCCTTTTTAGTTCTATCTCTTTTTGCTGTCACGCCAATCGGTGCGTTTCTCGTTTTCGACCGCAAAACTATCTTCGAGGAATAAAAATACACTAAAAAATCCGCAACTTTTATCGAAAAGTTCTTTTCCAGAGCGGGACTTGCTCTCTTGCATCCTCTTCTCCATTTCTTTCTCTCTATCTCTCTCACTCGCCCACATCCGCATTTCCTCGGAAATCACTCAGAGGAGAAAAAGAGAGAGAGAGAGAGAGAGTGCGACAAGATCTTTTGCGGCTCTCTAATCGAGAAAGTTCAACTCTCTTTTTTCGAGGTATGCAAGTGAGAGGGTGGTTGACTCGAGGCGGAAAAGGGATGAAAATGTTTGAAAAATCATGGTGCCCCGGACTGTTACGCGGTCGGAATTGGCGAGAGAGAGAGAGAGATATGAGATATTAAAAGAGGAAAAAAGGTATCCGAGTCGAGGTTAAAAATAAAAGGACCAAAAAAAAAAACAGTTTACGAATACGTTAAAGAGGAGTTCTTGGGATTTTTTACAATCTAAGACTATGTTCTGTTCTCATTTTTACAAGAGGAAATGATTTCTTCACCGACTGCGGAAGCTATTGAGGTCGCAACTAACTTCATTTTTCAGTTTATATGCGTAGTCACGGACTGCTAAATTTCAAAGTCTATCTTTTTTTAGCATTTTAAATACCTATTTGAATAATTTCAGGGCGTAAAATGATGGCAAAAGTATGAAAGGCAATTTTGTTTGTGAAATGTATCCACTCGAAGCAGAGGAAATGTAAAAGGTTAAAAGAGATATGGGTGGGAACAAGGTGATATAGAAAACCCAGTGGACACTTTCCGTAGATGTAGAGCCGCTGTAGGCGTTGAAGAGAAATTAAAACAATTATGGGGAAAGATTTTTGGGAGTAATCCTTTTTCGGCCACAGAGAGAAGAAAACAAAATGGGTTACTTGCGAAAATCTTTCCTCATACTTGTTATCATGTGTGTCTCTTCGACATCACCAGTGGCTCGACAGTTATCTCAAGTGTTCACTGAGTTTCCTATAAAACCATGTTGCCACCCATGTAAATATATGGGAATTTGAAATCATATCACTCAGGCATTATGCAAAATAATAATTATGGAATTTTAATAACAAAGCATCTATCAAAACATGACAGTAATATACTATGATGAATGTTGCATAAAAGATGTATCGATCTGTATGAATAAGCCAGATGTAAGAGCTAACTGCGAGATACTGTTGCTTGGAATAAAAGGGTGCAAGGCGAAGGCGTTATGTGATCTAGCGTCAGAGATATTTTGTGCATTCACTCAATCGATCAGAAAACAGACTGAATGGCGTCAAATTTTATTTTAAAGGGGTTCTAACAGCGGAAGTTCTTAACATTGAATAACTGGGAAGATAAATTGTAAAATCATAAGCCATGTTTCCGTCCCGGTAGATCCTCAGAAAAATAATTGCAATCATCAACGAAAAAGAAGGGAAGCTTTTGAAATAACGAGGTGGATTTAAAAAAATCGTACGCCCGCCTAATTTATATATATATATATATATAAATATATATATATATATACACACATATATATGTATATATATAATATACACACACCTAAGAATTTTTTAAATCCTATTCCTTAGCCTTACTTGGAAAGGTTTATTAGCCAGCGTGAGTGGAACCTTTGCGTTCTCTATTTTCCTGATCTCATTAACTGCCATATTTTCAACTCATTCTCTCTCTCTCCCTTCCCCTTTCTCTTCCGTGTTCGTCTCTTCAGGAAAATAAATTTGACAGGAGACATCCATTTCCTACTCTGTGACATTCTTCATTTGGCAACTTTTATTTTCAGGGCGCATGACGCGTGGATGTAAATCTGATAGAGCGAAAAGTATAATTCGACCATCTTTTTCTCTCTTTCTTTCCTTCCGAAGAAAAAGAGGGGGCTAGGCCAGTCTTCCGTGCGCGACAAAGTACCGCAACATCCGCTTCATTTTCGCGGAAGAAGTTTTTAGGTGGTGTTCTCTCGTCGACCCGGCATCGAATTACGTCGGAGCCTTAATACCACCTTCTCCCCACCCCATTTCCCAAAACCCATACTTTTATTTTTTTCCAACCCCTGCTTCCCCCCTCCCCCCGCCTTCCTTGGGTTCCTCCATCTCTCCATTCCTCCGCACCTCTTTTCCTGACCCAGACCCCGTCCCGCTCGAATAATTAGAGCTGCGCAAAGAAAACAGACACCGATTTCGCTCAGGTCACGGAACCAACTGGAGGAAACTGAGTTTCGCGATGGCCCCTCTGGAAAGATGAGAGGGAGGGAGGTAGAAGAAGGAGAGAGAGAGAGAAGAGAGGAAGATTGGTGGAGAGAGAGAGAGAGACTGCATAGTCGACCAAGTACGGAAGCAATGGAAAAGAGTTTAGTCCAGGTTTTTATTTTTTTACTTTTACGCGCTGCAATCGGGAATTCGAAAATGGAGAGAAAGAGTTTTCCAGAGAGTCCTTTTCCGTCTTTTTTACCGGAACTCGTGTCTTTTTGAAAGAAGAGCGTAGATTGAGTGGCGCCGTTCTTCTATTCTCTGCCGAGTCCCGAAAAATACGACGCTTTCTTCTGTACAATTTAAATTCTTAGGTAAATGCATTTAATTTCGGATGCAAACGTTGCAGCAAGTTCTATTTTTTTATCTCCTAGTGATGAATCTCGAAATAATGCAAGCGACAAGATCAGATTCTCCATCATCATGAACAGGAGCAGGGGCAAAGAATCGGAATCTAATAATGTAATAGTCTGTGCTCGATTCGTATTAATCAGGCTGATTTTTTTAAAAGGAATGAAATATTTCAAATAAGTGTTAAGGAAAATTATTTTGATTATTTATTAAGGAAGCGACTACATAATGGTAAATTTTGAGTTAACTTAAATGAAGCGCGTGAAATAAAATTCAACCCGTACAGAATATGGATATCGAGAAACTGTAGTAAGAGAATAATTTTCAAGAAAATTTGAAAAATTTTTATTTTGTTAAATTGATAAAGCTACTATTTTTTAAGGTGCGCAAAATGCCGATGCAATTTTATTGAAACTTGTTGAACCAGTGAGTAAGCGATTTCCATAAATAGAATTCAATATCTTAATCCCGCCTGAGCTATTTAAAAATATTTACCTTGGAAATTTTGCCTAAATCTATTACAAGCTCGCTGAAATATAAATAAAAAGTGGTGAATTTTCCTAAACACAAAGTTTCTCAAAAAGAAACAAGCGTGGCTAAACATAATTTAGAACTTCCCTTCACTTTCGGCGCGTCAGCAAGCCTTTTTGCGCCAGCTGACATTGTTTGCTGTAAAAATAGTCGTAATGCTATTATTATAGGAAATGATAAATACTTTTGGGAGAATATATTAATTATAGCCACTGAGTCACCGAGTCTGTTTATGGAGACGATTCCCACAATTTATATGAGACAAATTATATTTTTGGAACACCTTGGAAGGATAAATATAAATGCTGTCGGTTTAATGTTTTCGCAACATTAGTGTAAGAAAATTTTTCCGACATTTATATAAACGATGTACAACAATTGAAAAACGATTGAATTGATAATATTACAATAGATAAGACGACCAATGTAAATATGCATAACTGGTTACCTATTATTATGTAAATCAATCCCAATGCAAGCTATCACAAGTTCTCTTTAAAACGGTTAAAAAAGTATTCCTATAGTGGGTGGGATTTTTTCTTTTTTAAAATCTTGACTTCTTCGTAACAATCGCCTTTATCGTCTCAACAAACCCTCCGACATGTAAAAGGAAAAAGATTATTGCTCACCCTTGCCGTAGCCAATGTCGAGACGGAAGTTGTCCGCTCCCACTTCGCCGTCTACAAGCCTTCCTAGACCGCCGAACAATTCTGAACCTCTCCGCTCTCCGTCGTAAGAAGCGTCGTTGAGTGCCGGAGGATCGCCGGAAGGAGAGGCGCCGGATTCATCCTCCGATCCTCCTCCGGGACCGGAAGAGCTGTCCATGGCTGGGATGCGGTAACTCACGATGCCGCCTGAAATGGAAAGATAACGATAAGCAAACTAGTACTAAAGAAACCAAGCGTAATTTCATATAACAGTAAAATTTTGTTACTTATTTCTTCAATCTAGCTTTAAAAATTGAATTTGTGTATTGGTTGGGTTATCCGTAGCATTGTGTTTAATTGTGGTTATGATTGAGACCTTATGACTATAAATTATCTATTATAGTATAAAGCTGCCTGGGCCTCACTCACTGATTGACTGGCTATAATAATCCAAGTGGTTGATTAGCCAAAAATACACACACATATATCCACTGATCGATATAAAACTTTCAGGCCAAATCACTGAAGAAAGAAACATGCTGTCTTAACAGTTAGGTTTTAGACTTGGTCAAGACTACCACAAAAATCGAAAATCTCGGAAAAATTTATTAATTCCCAAGAAAATGTTGGAAAACTCAAATTTTAGAAGCATAGAAATCTGTGCAGGACTTCATAAATTGAAATTTAACAATAATTAAAATTAAGATAGAAACTCGGGACAAAAACTGATGCATAGCTAAAAGAATAAAGTTTATTGTTTTTGCAGATTAAATTCAAATCGGTGCCGAATTGGCGTAGGATTTTTTTTAATCGGGTAAAAGAACATTTTAAATTATGAAAAATACAACTATAATGGCAACGGTTACAAAGTTTTTGAATGGGAATTGGTTATCTGTATTGTAATAGCATCGATTAAATGCATTTTAATAGAAAATTGATTTCAATCGACGACGTATGCATATAGTGGCGTCATAATTTTGAAAGACGATATAAAGAAAAACGCATTACTGCTTTTTAATTATGAAGATTAATTTAGACCTTGGTGTAGAGTGATTTTATAAGCACTTGCAGTAAGCAAGAACCGACAACTCGTCCATGGATAAACCTTGAATGCATTCGATTAAAAATTGTATGTAAACAATTGTGAACGTTTATAACAATATGACAACTCTACATCACGCTAAAACAGGTAGAATTGTCGTTTACAAAGCAGTTATTCTTGTGTTATCAGAAGTCTTATATGAAATACACATCTTTCATGAAAATTATGTTTACTAAGGGGTCTTATTAATAAATATTCTTCCATGCAAGTTATAGAATTGGCTTTTATGAAAACCGTCAATTTAAATTAAGCAGAAAGGAGTGGAAATTCATTATTTTTGAGGTATATATGCATTTTTAATTGAAAAATAAATGCGTGGTGTTTGCAATTCTTCGGTACGCTGTAGCAAAGCAGCGGGGGAACATTAGTCCAAAACTTTAATATAACCGGAGCCAAGTACCATAGAGGAGAGATATTTGCGTAAATTTCTTCCACATGCAAAACTTGCGATCCGAGCGGAAGGAAGACTATAAAATTAACATTTTTTGCCGTTTTTATACATTTCATTGCATCTCGGGAACGCACGCAAAATTATTCTTCGCGCCATACCCGAGGAGGAGGAGGAAAAATAAGCCAAGAGAATGTATCGCCCTCTCTCTTCCTCCGCGAATTAGCGCACATAAGGACAAGAGGAACATAAATACTCGGCCTCTCTCTCTCTCTCCCGCGGCTCTTTAATTCAATATGGTAGCGCGAAACGGGGCGGAAAAAATGACGCATTTTAACTCCCTCTCTCACTACCAGATTCCACTTTTAAGAAGTTCGGTCTCGTACTAGCCGCTGCTTCTTTTTTTGGCCTTCCTCCCACTTTCCCCTTCCTTCCTTTCCCAATCTTCCGACCCTTTATTCTCCGCTCCCCTATCCTCCTCTTAAATTTATATTTTTTTCATATGTAGCCTTCTTGTCCTGCAGTTAAGCCCACTTACTCCATTCATTTTTCAAGCAATTTACTTCGTCCTTCCTCCGCTTTCCTTAGAGTCTCCGGTTCAGTTCATATATTTTTTACTCCCACTTTTAAGGAGATTACCGTCATAATGTTCCATCCATCACCCGGAGAGTTATATTTCATGCCTCAATATTTAAAAAAATCCGGTTTCTCTCTCTCTCTCTTCATCTATCTCTCTTTTCCTCCGATTTTTTTTCTAAAAAAATATTTTCGATGAATATGTTTGAATCTCAGATAATTAAAGTTTTCTTGCAGCAATTTTTATTATTTATAATCTTTGTATTTGACGCTATTTCTCAATCTTAATTAAATCAAACATACTTTTAGATTCCAATAGAATTTTACCAACAAAATTCCGAATTTATTTAACTAATTAAAAATGACAAAAATAAAATTAATAATTTCTGAAATATTTCATTTAAATAATCACGTTTTTATCTTCAATTCCCATAATAGATGTGGACAAAAGAAATAAACACTTAAATCGAGTTAAACTACATCCGTCGGCGTCCTGTTTTCTCTGCAAAATAATACAACCTGCTTTCGTTTTAAAATATATGTGCCAGTAAATTCAAGATGGTATGAGAAACAAATGCACCAAATATACTAATTGCGAAAAAATTATTTATTCACAGAAATAAATTTATTTTTGTAAATGAATAAAAGAGTCGTGGGAAGCAAATATCGACTTCATTTTCGTCCAAATTAATGAATGGAACGGGAAGGGTGGAGATACATTTTGAGATAGAGCAGCGGTTCTGAACTTGGGGTCCTCGGACTAAAAAGTGTTCGCGGGGATGAGAAAAGGTCGGGAACCACTGAGATAAAAGACAGCTTTCGTTTTTCAGGTAGAAAACGACACTCAACGGTCAACACTCGTTACGAAATTAATTATATAGATTTTAACATGCCTAGATTTTAAGCTAAGGAGAGCAGTTGCAGCGCTTAGTATCGTTTTATCCTCAAGGCTAGGAAAAGTTTTTTAAATTATGTTTTATCTGAGTTTGTTTTTAAACCCAAATTTTCTGTCGATTTAATTCAGGATTTGTGTTAGTCACCTTTGTTAGCGGACTATTAAAGTTTTAAAATAGATTATTTGCAAGAGGGATCGGCAACATATTCTTCATGGCGGGCGACATTCGTAATTGTGAAAGATTCGGAGGTCCATATTGGATGAAGACACGAGAACTTCGGCGGGCCGAATGAGGGCTTACAACAGAAATGACGTAGAGATTTTAATATTAGTGAAAATCAAGACTACATAATTTACTGGCGTTAAGACTTCACTAGAATGGACTTTGAGATCATTTTACTGAAAAATATGAAATTATCCATATCAAATTTTGCCGACCACTTTTTCATCATATCTTCGCGGGCCGCATGAAGTGCTCTCGGGGGCCACATACGGCCCGAGGGCCGTATGATAACAATCCCTGATATACACACTTAAATATTAAAGTTCGTATTCAATCGTTCATTATAAGATTTTGTAGTAGATTTTGCATTGTGTAGTTGAGTATTTATTATTGGTTCGTCGGCGAAAAAAATAGGCGCGCTCTAATTTTGAGCTATCATTTTAATGTTAAAAAACTAGAATTATACCTGCATATTAAGAAAACATACTTTATTAGCAGAATATAACTTGGCATATCGAACAACTTAGTGTTAAAGCATTGAAATCATAATATGAAATTTTTAAGTGGTTAAATTTATGCAGTGATTGTGCAATAAAGAGCACAGAAAGAAATTAAAGATTTCTCCTTATGGCACGAATCCAGCTGATAAATCAAGTCACTCATATAGCCATGGACATGTTGGGAAAATGAAACTTCTCGTAGATAATGGAAGTATTTAGTTCTTCAAAGGGAAAAGGAAGGGGTAAAATTTAAGAAGTATCTAAAATACACTTTACATGAAATATGTATACATTTTATGATATGCTTAAATGCGATTTTTATGCAAGATGGGAGATGAGATTTTTACTCAAGGGACTTGTTTGATAATGAGTTCCCGTTGAAGTTTTATCGCATTTTAATCGCCCATCAATGTTCAGTTGTCTTAAGAGGATCATTAATTTTCTTCTTTTCGGTTATCCGTTGGTTCCTCTTTAAATTCTCTAAAAACCTTCCTTGCAAATATTTACAGCCATCCCATTCCTTTTAATCCACCTATATTGTCCATTTTACAAATCTTATTCGCCAATTATATCTCTTTCTTCGATGACTTTTAACATAAAATCACCCTTCAATATTTGTCATTCCCTTTGCAGTATTTACGTTTTCCCACTATTATTTTTTGTTAGTTCTTAAATATTTTTACGCCATCTTCTATGATTTTCACAGCATACTTATCCGAAAAGGTCTAAATATGTTCGGTAGGTTATGATAGAAACAGTTGTATGTTAATACGTCATTGGTTATACACAGACATAATATCATTATTGAGGATTTATTTGTTAATAGAGAAATAGGAAGAAATAATCGAAATGTATTTTTAATTCATAATACTAACTAGGGTAGGTATAAAAAGAGCCTTACTTCAGTTATCCTAATAATTATTTAGACAAAAAATTTATTATACCAATAAAGGATTAATTAGCAAGTTGTCTTTAATTGATGTTCAGATATTTTTATGTATGTTATGCACTTTGTATTCGAGTACTACGTTTGCTTGCCTTACTCACTCTCCTCTTTTTTTCTCTCAATCACTTCAGAGCGACTGAAAAAATTATTACTGACCTAATGTTCCTATTTGACCTGATTATCCTCGTTTTAAAAAATTGGTTCCTATTTGGATTCTGTGAATGATTAAAATCCTGAATCATTTCGTAAATAACGAAAACGCATTTTCTGTATATGTACAAAGATGGAAACTTGTTCTTATTTGATAAAATAGAAGAAGCAGGAGAAAATGTCGGGTGGATGATTAAATTCAGTGTGTGAGGAACATCAATGTAATCACCTATAAAATGGTCTAGGATGATAACAGCACAGAATGAAATCCATCCTTTTTCTAATTTTAATATAAAAATTAAAGCATAAATACTGATGGATGTTTATGCGCGTGGGCTTTTGATTCTTAATAAGTATTATTGTTAGTGTATTTATAACAACTCCTACCCGATGTTAATTATGTATATTAGTAAACATGGACAAACAAACAAACATGGACAAACAAATCGTAGTTAATAATGTTTGACTTAATTCCAATAACGAAGCTTTCTTAAAATAAATCGATATTTGGTGAATCAAAGCCACATAGTTCTTTGAGTTTTTGTTATTCAAGTGAAAAATGATATTAAAAACTATTGACAGTGCAGTCAGAATGAAACAATTTCATTTTATAACTATGTTATAAACACATATAGCACGTTAAAATTTTATTATAATGTTTTTAATGGCCCGTTTACTTTTCATACACAGTCGTAATACCTCAGGAAATTTACTCATGATACAGATAAAGATATACTGTGTTTTTCATGAAAATTATCGTCGCATTAACAACTGATGGTGCTATGATCGTAGAAAAACCGGTCATGGTTTAATAAATAATTTTTGTTGAAGTTACAAAGTTTATTTTTATCTCTATCAGTCGTAATATGATTTATATGTATAAAAGGGATGAGTAACTTAGGCTAAAATTTATATTTGGAGCGAATTATAAAATAAAACTCTTTTCTTCACAATTCCAAAGTAAATGTTTTGTAGAAATTCCTATCTTGTGTTATACAAATGGCGAATATTTAAAAAATCACTACGAAAAATACGTGAATTATAAATGTTAAAAATACTTTTTAACGTATTCGACTTCACGGAAAACGGATATTTCTTTGGATTAGTTTTCCAAAATATCTGAGGAGGAGAATAATATAAGACTACCTACTTTGAGAAAAGAGTACGAATTCCATGAATTTTTTCTTATCGGAACGTCGCAGGCTTCTTTCCTAAGAAGATTGAGAGATGTATTAACGCTGGAGTCATTAGTTAAGTCCCGAGAATTAATTTTGACGCTAAAACCTTAAAAGCTAAGGTGATTTGTAATTCACTTCAAATTTTTACTCTTTCTTTGTTAAATTCAACTTTTGTGGAAGTTTTTAGGAATACGGATATACAGAAAAAGTGAGGCATTGAGCTCACGCAGATTAAATTGATTTTATTGAAGTATGCAAAAATTAAAAAAACGTAGTTTTTAGTAGCTAAAATTAATGTGGAATACAAAATTCTTATAATATTTGCTTCCATGCAAAATTATTTTATTATTATTTATACTTTCATTGGCGTCAAAATTATGGAGTTTCATTTCACCCGCAATTATTTTACATCCTGACATCTTTAAGCCAACATAATAGGATACGAATTTTTCGAGAACGTGAAAGTTAAAGTTAGTGAAACAGTTTTTACAAAACTTTTTGTAATCAAATTACTTAATATAGCGGAATTGAACCCTTTTTAACTTATACTATAAAAATAGAGATGGGGAAATTCTGCGGAAAATTTTCTCTTTAGCAATGTAATGGCGGTAGCAGTATTGATATGCGAAACATAAGAAAACGTTCAGTTTATCACTTTACTAGTTGATGCGCAGTGCATTTTCATTGCGCAATGTTAAAATAACTTTGAGAAATTTTTCTAAGAAAATAATTATTAATTTCCTCAAAACTTTATTAGAGTAGAATAACGAAAATGAAAAAAATTCGCGTATAAATAAAGTATATCTGACTTTTTGCGAGCACGTGTAATTTAAATTTTATAAATTACAAGGGATATAGAAAATTATATTCAATAATCATAGTAAAATTTCAAAATTTCAAGATAATTATAAAGAGAAATATTTGGAGGAATATAAACAAGAGATGAATTCAGAATACGCTAAAATGAAACGCCAACAAGTTGTATGTGCCATAATTTGAATAAAAAAGTGTATCGCTCGAAACAAAATAATATCCTTGATTTGACACAGTAAAATTCATAAATTTATTCTTTCGAATTCTCAACTCAAGAAGCCTGTATTTTTGCTCTTCACTCGATATAACTCGGTTCAATTGCATTGCATTGCTTCTTTTGAAATTCCTACACGCGACATGTATTTTAATGCTTCGAAAAATCTCAAATAAGCTACTTCCAACGATTTATGCGGGCGTCATGGTTTTGTAAAGTCAAAAAAAATATCTGACGTCACTTTATAACAGAATAAGATTTTTACCCTCCCAACTCAGACGACCTACCACCGTTCTCGCGCAAAGAAGAAAAAATAAACAGATGATAGAATTAGTAACTCTTAAGTTTGGTTTACAAAAACTTTTTACAAGTTTCGCGAGTTTTTTCCTCTCTCCTCGACCCGGGGAGTAATAATTAGATGCGTTAGTTTTTATCCTCACGTAATCCATATGACAAGCTCTTACAAACCGCCGAAAAAGTTCTCCGGTTAAAAAAATTGCTCTTTTTTCGGTCGATTCCCTGAAGATGATGGGATAAAAAAGTCACCTCGTATGAATTTACCATCCGGAGGCTCGCCGAAAAAGAGAAAGAGAGAGAGGGAGAGAGGAAGAAGCTCGAACTCAAAAGACGAACACGGAACACCCGAGACGATCGTTTTTGGAATGACTGGCACGATCTTCACCGCAGCTTTGCCCGCTTTGCCTCCAAACAATGGAGAGCCCGGCGCCAAACAATTGAGATTAATCAGCCACAAAAGGATTTTGCGGTTTGAGATGTGAAGGCGATATGAAGGGATAAAGAAAGGGTGGGGTGGGAGGCGGGGAGATGGAAGGGAAAATGCGGACGGGAACCGAATGTGGGAGGAGTGGTGAGGTATGAAAGGAGGGGAGGGAGGTATGACTTAAGGAAACTCCACAGATCTGAGGCGAGGGAGGGTGAAAGAAGGAGGCGAAGTCTAAGGAAATTATACTCCCAAGGTTTTGAGACAAAGGCGGTGGAATTGGAGAAGGGAAAGAGAGAGAGAGAGGGATTGGAGATCTGAGAGTAGGAGGAAGAAGATCAGAGGCGTATTCTAAACTGACTGAAACTCAAAACGTAACCAAAACCAAGTTAACTTAGACCTCTGAAGAGAGGTGGGAGAGAGAGGGAGAAGAGATGTGGAAGGGAAGAAGCCTTCGTTATGCGATATGAATTCGTCATCGGGACCTTCACCGAGACGAAGTAAAGGAATTCCTGCATCTTAGAAACCTCCCACACACACTCCCTTCATCCGACCGTCACGATTCCCATCACCACCAGCTCATCTTTCACGCGCTCGCCCTCCCCCTCCCCCCCCCCACACACACACATGCCAGGTTCGCCCTCGGGGCGTAGGTGAAAGGTTTATAACGGAAGGGGCTAAGCAGGCCCGTCCCTCTTACCCACGCGCTCCGCAGAATTCCACATGTCCCTATTCTCTAACTTTACATAGAGGAAGAAGTCAAAGTTACTCGTTCCGTCCCCCTCTCCCTCTCTAATTCACCTTGTCCTCCAGCGAGACTACTTAATTCTTTCCCCCTCTCCTCGTTCCTTTTATCTTCTCCCTTACCTCCGCGGATTTTCATCCGCAACCCGGGCTAGTTGACGCTACCGAGGCCTTGCGTGTCTGCTTCACCGTCTCCGGGGATTCCCGTCACGTATCGCGAAATGAAAAACAAAGCCCGCGTTTCCCCTTCCTTTCTTACTCCCTTACAATCTCTCTCTCACTTTCCCATCCCATCGCCGTATCTTCTCCAATCTCTCTCTCTTTCCCTCTCCTTCCAAGTTCCAGGAAAGGGCGGGAGGTACCCTTTTCCGGAGGGGACAGAAACGAGGAAGAGTCCCGTAGGTTAGAGAGGGTGAACCCCGGGAAGGGGAAGGGAGACGAAAATGGACAAGGGGGCAGCGGGACTTGGAAGGATATGCGCAAAGATGTGGGGCGTAGGAGTGTTGGAAATGGGGGCGAGGCGAAGAAGGTAGAAGGAGTGCAATGGAAAGGAGTTTTGAGACTGTAGGTAGTGGAGGAGGACGGGAGATAGGGAGGGAGAGAGAGAGGGAATAAGGGATGGTAAGAGGAAAGGGCGCCGTAATTATCTTAATTTCACACGGAAAGAGAGAGAGAGAGAGGGAGAATCTAAAGCCGTGCTCCGAAAACGCAATCCAAAGGACGAGGCTTTCATGCAGAAAATATACGGGGCCGGCGTGTTAAGTAGGTTGGAAGTGTCGGCGGTGCTGACGTCGTTTTCAGGGAAGGGCTGTCGTGGGCGAGGAGCGGAAAAATATTAGCCCAT